>VDFB02076023.1:0-45584 GCA_007258455.2 Sequoia sempervirens
AATCATTCTTCTATCTTGCATGTTGTCAGATCATTGTTATAAGAAGATCATTTGATTAATAAAGGATACGCCTTCATTTCTTAATACATTTCTCAAGCAAATTGAAGTCTTAGTATTTTTATTGGATTTATTTCAATTTTCTGTTAAAGCCGTACTATTCAATAAATGCATTAAAAATCCAAAAATTGCAAAAAAACTCAAAACTTTTAAGCGTCGAGAACCTAAAATATCGGTCCGAGGGGCATTAGCGAGGAAACCTAGGGTTTCTGCAAAACAGAACTTAATGATTTTGATAAAATAGAACTTGGACTCAATATTTTACAATAATTTCCTTATGTCAATTTGTTTTTCTTTGGGGATTCAATGTGTCTTAACAATAAGACCAATGTGTGGTGTGTTCATTTGGTTCTTTAATCTTTGATTAAGTGAGATTGTTTAATTACCACATCAAGAAAGTCTTAATGAATGTTGAAACTAAAATTCCTATGTCCAAGCAACCTTTATTTCACAAAGTCCATTATGTGAAAATCATGAAGCTAAGGTCATAGTTCCCTATGTTAACTTTGGAAAGTGTGGATTTAGATTTAATTCCAAATATTTAGAAGCTTCTAAGGATAAAATCCTTAGGGACAAGCAACAATATTAGAAATTTTCAAAAGGTATCCATACTTAATCCAAAGGGTTTTGAAATTTCATGAACTTGGTGATGTGTGTTTAAGTTGTTTTGGAACCAAACAATGTGTCAAAATAACTCACAATAAATAACAATCCTGGCTCAAGTGGGTACATATTTCTTGGTAGGCTTACCATCATCCTCTAAGAGATGATTAATCCATGAAGATGGAATGGAAAAATAGGTTATGTCAAGGAAATGTACAATCTTGGCATGCCAAAAAAAAGAGTCCCTTCCCTATTTGCTTTATTTCCTCAAACAAAAACCAAACATGGTAAGTAACTTCTCAAAATGGTGCTATTTCAATGCACTACTTTAAAAAATGCTTCAGAAATGGACTTGGTTGGCCACTACTACAAAAGGGTTCTTAATGACAACAAAGCATGAACAATAAACTAGCCTGCATCTTCTTGACCACTTAAGGCTCTTTAACTATTCTTGTTCCACTTAAGGTGTGGGACTAGGTGCACTATGTTGTAAGCTTGGTTTGAAGCTACTTTCTCATGATTTTGCAACCTTTAATATAGCCCATTGGAAAATGTGCTTGAAATAACTTGAATATGAGTTCTCCATTGTAGGATGTATCTCATAGCAAGTCATCTCTTAAGGGTGACTCAAAGCAAGAAAGTACACTTGAGTGTTTCTCTTCACCCAAGATCATACAAATTGCAAGGGGATTAGATACACACTACAAATGTATACAAGCAAATCAAACACATAAAACACTCATTAATTTTAACCCAACATAGCAAAATTACTTCATTTTAAGAAACAATTGAAGTGTTTGTTTTTTCCAATTTTAACCAATATTGCAAAATGAGGTTGTACGGGTCCAATTTTATCCAAATTTGAAAGTGAATTTTAAGCCCAATGGAAAACTAGTTGGTCCTAAAACATGAAAAGATAGTACATGTGGGTTATTTCCCCTTGAGTGTTTGAAAACACTATTACAATGAGCTTTAAATGCCTTTTTCTTCAATTAAATGCTTCATGCTCCTCTTCAAACCTACAATCCATGTTCCAAATGTTAGATGAAATCAAGAAAACAAGATGTTAGAGGTTAGATAAACGATTAAGCATTAAAACCCTACAACCTAGACCAAGTTACAATGTGATTTGAATTTAAGCAAAAATGGAAATTTTAACTCTACAAAAATTGAAAACTACCTACACCATTGCATAGAGCATGAAATTCTACCCCATTTCAAAAAAAAAGTTGAAAAAGACCTTTGTATGACCAAGATATGGCCATTTTAAGAAAGTAAAAAAAACAATAGCGTCACTATAGCTAAAACTCAAATGCGTCACTATATTGTGACGCATTTTGCAAATGCGTCGCTTTGGTGAAAAATAGCGTCGCCTTGTCAGAAACAGAGAACACAAAGGTTTCGTTGAAAACAATTACGTTGCTCTGGTGAAAAAAGGCGTCACTGTAGCTTTCATAAGCGTCGCTCTATCCCAAGAACTTGCAACTCATGGAAACTTAAGAGAAATTCATCAAAAAAAGTTAGTAGAGACCTCCTTCTAGCTCCAAAATGTGATTGTAATCATATTATAGGTCAAATACGGCAGATCCTAATGAATTTAAGACATATTTAACCCTCTAAGCTACAATCCCAATGAGATTTTTGAAAGCTTTAAAAACTAAGAAACCATTAAACAAACATAAAATGAACACGAAAGCTTAAAAGAATCCTATTCTAATACTCCAAACCTTATCCCATTGGGAGAGTGGTGTTGGATTGATGTGGAATGGCGACCCTTTCCCAATCCCGTTGATGAGATGAGCGTTTAACCAAACTCCATTATTGAAAACTAAGCTAAATGTGATAAAACGATGCCATGGATGGATGGAAAGATGAAAAAGCTTGAAAATGGTGCAAGTATGAATGGAGATAGTATTCAAACGGGCAACATAACTTTGCTTTATGGAGGTGGATCCATTTCTCTCAAAAGGTGAGGTATTTATAGGAGAGAAAATGGAGAATCAATGGTCAAGATGAAAAGGGTCAATCAATGGTCAAGGTGGAATCAAGGGTGAAAGCATGGATCAAGGATTCTCATCAATGAATGAGAATCAAAAATCACATGGATCAAAGAAAGCATCAAGGGCTCACAATCAAACAAACACACTTTCTAACAACTTTGAAAGTTTGTTAGGAAAGAATATTCCATTTTTGTTGCCAAATAGAAAAATATTCCTTTGGAATATTCCCTATGCAAGTGGATGGGTGAGGAAAATTAGTAATTTTCTAATTAAAACTAAGTTTTAATTGTGCAAGTTGAGGGGGAAAGAGTTTTCATTAAATAATTAGTTTATTTAATGAAAAGGGGATGCAAATGACATTTAATTAAATGATTTAGATTAATTAATTAAATGAGACGAGATAAGGGGGGGTTTAAATTAAATAATTTGCATTATTTAATTAAACAAAATGAAATGTTAGTGTGAGAGGGTAGGAATTAACCTAATTAAATTAATTAAATCAATAGATGAAAATGATGCATTAAATTAAATAACCAGGCTTATTTAATCAAATAGGCGAAAAGAGGATGAATTTCAGGACGAAACGATGTTAGTATATCGGATTCAAGTGTGTAATACCATTTAGGACAATTTTAAGTGTCTACAGTAACCAATTATTCTATGTCTCCATTGATGCCCTCAATGACCTCTATGTGAAGTTGGGCACATTCAAGTTAGAGAAACTTTGAGGCCTCAAGTACCATAGTAACTTACATCCATTCATTCAATCTAAACTGAAGTTTGCCAAGGTCAAGACAATGGGGGAAGCCTATCATTAGGCAACCAGCATTGAGGAGTCAAGATTGAAGGGAAATGAGATGAATCCCTTGCACCAAAAAACCACCTTTGTGCAAGAACAATTTGCAAAGACAAGTAAATGGTTTGACAAACACAAAAGGAGTAGCCACTCTAACTCAAATTGCCATGCATAGAACATGTTTGCGTGCATAGAAGCAGAGGGTTCATATGAGCCATAAGTGGTGGAAATGTACCTTGAAGCTACTTGTTTCAGCACGAGGACTGCAACAATTGCACCAGATGTTAAAGTAGAATGTCTATTCCATTCACAAGTGTGGGTGCAAGGACAACCATTGTTTTTTTTGGTGAATGGTGGTAGCATGAAGAATCTCATCTCTAAAGCCATTGTTGCACACCTAAATTTTCCAACAATACCTCATTCACAACCTTATAGATTTGGGTGGATCATTTCTTGCAACACCAAAGGTATATATATCACTCCTCAATGCTTCTCATATGCTATTCATCCTTTTCATGGGGATCTAGTTTGTGATGTAGTGCTAATTGATTCTTTTGATTTTATCTTTGGGCATATCCATACATGCATCATCGCCAAGGTGTGTACAAAACCAATCATTGGAGAATCACTATATTAATGGGTGGTAAGAATTATCGGATTCCTAAAGTGATCCCATGATCTACACATGTTGCACAAACTCCTAATTGAATTGTAAAAATTCCTCTTAGCACAATTAAGATGATTACTCTTCAAGAAGGAGCAAATGATCTACTTGACACAAAACTTGGCACATGCACCACTTGCATTATTCTAGGCATAGATGGAAAACTCGCCCCAAGGAAAAACTCGCCAAGGGAAAAATTGGAGAGTTTTTAAAAACTCGCCAAAAACTCGGAAAAAACTCGGCAAAAAAACTCGGGAAATGAAAAAATTGCTTAATTTTCATTAAAAACACATTTTTTTTGCAAAATTCAATGACAAGATGAATCCAATGAATCCATAAATGAGTACAAAAGTGTTTTCTATTAATTTTGATTGACTTTAATGTAAATTAATTACAAAATCGCATTCTCATGCGGAATCCCGATGGCTAAAAGCCTGAAAGTCTGATACATGAAAACAGTAAAACTAGAACTAGAAGCAAATACTAAAGTTCTAAACAACAACTAAATACAACATGCTAGGCTTTCCTCTTCCCTAGTCTAGCAACAGCTAGGGAAGAAGGGGTGGGTCCTCTAGCCCTGCCACGTGTGCGTGGTGCTAGTGGTGGTGGCTGCGGTGCTACTGCTGCTGGCTCTGGCTCTGGCTCTGGCTCTGGCTGGATCTCATCCAACCCTACATCTCCAACTCCTGATGCACCCACATCCTCCATTGCCTCTCTCTCAAAGTCAAGGATTTCATCTGCACTAAACAATGGAGGCTGCTCCTCTCGCCCTGTCCAATCACTATAAGGATCTATCTCATCTAAGTCAATAGGATCCTGTGATTTTTCTTCAACTCTCTTTATGCGCAACCGAAGGTTGTATTGCACAAAGACCAAGTCATTGAGGCGCTTTTGTGTTAACTTGTTCCTCTTTTTCGTGTGAATGGACTCGAACAAGCTCCAATTGCGCTCACAATTGGATGCACTACAAGGCTGACATAGAATGCGGAGGGCAATTTTTTGTAGATTTGGGGTTTTTCCACCCCAATTTTTCCACCAAACATCTGCAAAAAACAAAAAGAAAATTGAAGAGTTAGAAAACAAAGTCAAAGACTCAAAAGTCAAAAGTCAAAACACATTTTATCAAATTCTAAGATGCATGTGAAATAAGCTTAAAATTTAAAGACTCTGAATTTTATACCTGGTGGCAAAGTGGTTCTTCCTCTAACAGCCAACTCTGAAGAAAAGAGATTACCAGTTGCCTCCCTATATATATCCATCTCCTTGACGATGAGGTCTCTCACTGCAACCTCAGGTTCCATCCTCTGAATGCATGTTGTGAGCCCCTCCATAACCTCTCCATTAGGATCAGAGAAGCTCTCTGAGAAGAGAAAAGAAGGGTTGAGGAAGTACCCTGCTGCATGGATGGGTTGGTGGAGTTGATTGTTCCACCTCTTATCAACAATCTCCCATATGGGATCAAATTTGAGGCTGTCCCCCTTGTAATAACTTTTGATGGCCTCCTTGGCCCTATCCATGGCCTCATAAATGTATCCCATTGGGTTTTCATCCCCATCTACCAAGCGGAGGACTCTAACCAAGGGCTCCGACACCTAGATTAAAAATACAAAAAGATCAAAGTTAGAAATTTATAATGAAAGGCTTAAAGTTAAATTAAAAAACATATATTTATATTGAACTTGAGATTAAAATTAAAATCAAAGTTTGGAAGTTACCTTCACGATCTCTGTAGCTTTTTGTGCAAACAAGGGGTCGAAGACTATTGCAGAAATTCTATCTCCTTCGGCCTTCTTTGAATATGAAGAGTCATTCCATGCTTGACTCACAAACATTTGTCTTAGAGAGCCCAAAGAATCCAAAATGCTTTGCAACGTTAGGAAAATTGTTGCAAACCTTGTGGCACCCGATCTCACCAACTCCTTCCCTTGCGTATGCTCTCTCATCAAACTAAGAACCCAAGGGTGATTGTAGATATATTTTGTGATGCTCCTTGCATCATCTACAATCGGTGCCACCCAAACAAGTTTGCCTATGTCCTCCAAAAGAAGGTCAAGGCAATGAGCCGCACAAGGTGACCAAAAGAGTGATGGATGTCTACTCTCAAGCATCCTTCCAGCTGCCACATACGCTGCTGCATTATCTGTGATGACTTGCACCACATTAGCAATCCCCACCTCCATCACAACTTCTTCCAACAACGTACACAATGTATCTGCAGTTTTTATCTTGTTGGAAGCATCCACCGACTTCCAAAACACAAATTCACCTTTGGAAGCAACCAAAAAATTAAGGATGGTGCGGTTTCTCCCATCCGTCCACCCATCAGAAAGAATTGAGCAGCCAAATTTTTTCCATTTATTTTTTTGCTCTTCCACCACATGCATTGCCCTTTCGGTTGCATTTGTGAGCAACCTACAAGTACAAAGTAAAATAATTAAATAAGTACAAAATTGTAAGTTATAAACAAAAAATAGCTTGAATTCAACATAAATAATAAATTAATTTAAATTTTAAATGAAAGAACATAAAATTTAAGTTGATTTGTCACTTACTTCCCACTCAAATCTTTGCGAGAAGGTGGCTTGAAGCCTTTTCCCGCAACTGTCAATGAAGTGACCATATTGTGCCAATAGGGACTATTCGCTACATTGAATGGTATGTTATTGAAATACCAAAAATCAACACATGCCATGGTAGCATGTTCATGCACCTCCTTG
Source organism: Sequoia sempervirens (assembly GCA_007258455.2). Taxonomy (NCBI): domain Eukaryota; kingdom Viridiplantae; phylum Streptophyta; class Pinopsida; order Cupressales; family Cupressaceae; genus Sequoia; species Sequoia sempervirens. Next base: position 6,838 of record VDFB02076023.1, read on the forward strand.
TTCCACCCTGTAGCCTCCAATGATACCTGTGCTCCTGGTGTGTTTCTTGGCACAAAAAAACTCTGTGGGTTGCGTGAAGATGAAGGTGGTGGTGGCATTGGCACTCTAGTCGAACTAGAGGACAAGGGGGGCCTAGAGGATGCTGTGGCTGTGGCTGTGGTGGTTGTGCCATGAGTGCGAATCCGTGGACCACGGAGAGAGCCCACAATGCCAACAATATCTGGCTCTGCATCCTCATCTGACTCTATCTCCATGTGCTCAGCCTCGTGCTCCTGAGTCCCATGGGCATGCGCATGTCCACTGGCTATGGCTGCTGCTATGGCTTTTTTAGCCCTCTCCTTTTGCATTTTTTTTCCTCAGCAAGTGAAAGTAGGGCAAGCATCTCTCTTCTAATCTCTTCTTTGGGCTTCTCACAAACCTTGGCATCACGCTGAGGAATGCCTGCTAGATGGTATTTGAGGCGATTTATGCCTCCATGATATGTTCTTTTGCATTCACCACAAACAACTGTTCCAGGCACTGGCCCTCTGACACCATATTTCCATGTAGGGTCTCTAGCCCCTGCAGGACGAGTGCCTGGAACCCATGATGATGCTGTGTGAGGGGTGGAAGTTGATGGGGTGGGGGCGGAACCTGATGCTGAGCCTGAACCAGAGCCAGAAGCCATTATAGTGTGTAATGTGTATTCACTGATCAATGATCAATCTACACATTCAAAAAATAAGCACAACATATTAGTTTTTTAATATAAAAAAATTTTAAAAACAACCTAAAATCATTAAAACTTAAAAAATCTAAAGCTAAATTCCATTTAAATTGATACAAATGTGCTTAAATGAATTATCAATTAACATTATTAACTAATCTTATCATTCTACACAAAAAATGAACCTAGGTCTGAAAATTTCAAAAAATAGTGAAAAAAATGAAAAAAATCAGCAAAAATCAACAAAAGATTGTGATGAATTTTGTTTTTTGGATTCTAAATGCAAAAAAATTGTTTCTTTGTGCTCTATCATGTCTTTTTTTCAATTTGGAATGAGTATTTTGCAAGAACAATGAAAGAAAATGATTAATCAAAAACAAAAAACAAAAACAGAAACCCTACCTTTGAATCGAATTTCTCTTCAAAATCCACACAAAATGGCGTTTGAATCTTCTCTCCTCGATGGAAAATCGTTGGAAATGATATCTCCCTTCTTGGGGGGGGTTTTCAGCTCCTTACACAAAGTATCAATTGATTTTGAAATGAAACGAAGAAGATAAAAGACGTTTTTTTTGCTTTATCCCTGCGCACGCGAGTTTTTGGCTCGGACTCGCGAGTTTTTGGCGAGTACTCGCCATAAAAACTCGCGAGTTTTTACCAAAAACTCGAAAAAACTCGAAATTTAAAGGTGGCGAGTTAAACTCATAAAAACTCGTTTTGGAAAAAAACTCGCGAGTTTTTAAAAACTCGCCGAGTTCTCTGCGGGTTTTCCAACTATGATTCTAGGAATTGTCTTGGTCAATTGGACATAGCTCCTTGTTCCATGTATCACTTGCACGATACTAGGAATCATGTTGTGTGACCATGGAAAACTCCACACTCATTGCACCACTTGCGTAGTGCCAGGAATCATGTTGTACAATTTAGAAGAGATCATACAACCCCTGTGCATCCCTTTGCATCATGCACCAGTTGCACATCATTAAGGATCATAGCTTCAAAGACAACTTTGTTTGGGTTTTGTGCCACATCTTCACCTATATGTGTTACCATATACCCAAACTCAATGTAGAACCCTACACAACACCTTAGAGCTTTGGACAACATTTTAGTTCGCACAAGAAACCATTTGGCACAACTACTGGAGCCCCAACATAGCATGCAATTGAGAGCCAAGCCAATAGAAGATGAAGTCACAAGTAGGAGTTTTTTTTTTTTTTAGATTAATAACATATTAACAATAGTATTAGTAGAATATACAACAATGAACATAATGTAGTACCCCTCCATTTTGCTTATATTTTATGTTAGCATGTGTTTTTTTTTTTTTTTTAATAAAAAGGGGTAAAAAATTATTGAATCAACCAACAAAGTACAAAGAGCAGGGGCCAAGAGCCCGAGAAAGAAACAACACCAGCATAAAAAACCCCCCAAACGGGGCACAACTAACCATCCATATCTTCCTTGACAAGAGTCTCAAGTTCCAAAGCACATTCCGGAGGTAGGTGAGTCCAATCTCCCATTCTCCATCCCTCTCCACGATCAGAAGCCCACTTAGCCAGGCAATCAACAGTCTTATTCCACTCACGAGGAACATAGCAAAAAGAGACAACATCCAAAGAAGTGCTCAACCTAAGAATTTGTCTCCCCACCACTGCCAGATGCCAATCCACATCTTCCACTCGTTGCAAATTTAGCATATCCACTACCACCTGAGAGTCCGACTCGCAAATAATCTTGCTCCATCCTAGAGCACAACCTCTTTCAAGAGCCATGAGGACAGCAAGAGCCTCCATGTAATTATTGGTTTGAATCCCTTTATATTCAGAGAATAAGAAAATAACCTTACCAGAGCTGTCCCTGCCAATTCCTCCAACCCCAGCATGCCCAGGATTTCCCCTAGAAGACCCATCTGTATTGATCTTGAGAGTCCCAAAAGGGGGGGGGGACCACTTTCCCTCCCTACAAACCTTCCTTTTAGCTTTCTTGCTTCTGCTCTGTTGTAACTTCCCAAGAGCACCACTAGAATCCGCACAAAGAATATTCAACTTTTGGACCACCCGCACGTCTCCAGGAGCAATATCCTCCGAGAGATCACACTTCGCAGCAAGAGTCTCCTGAAGCATATTTATTACTTGTAACCACACCTGCTGAACCCTCTTAGGCTTATCCTGAAAGATCCTACGGTTCCTTTCCAACCACACCTGCCATATAATAAAACCTGGACCAATTCCCCAAGCCACCTCCAGAAAAGAAGTCTTAGAAGGGGGTCTACCAAGGCTGTTCCAAAACTCAACCAAAGAGTGAGCATGTATACAAGCATGCTCCCAAGCTTCCCACCACCAGTGCCAAATAACCCTGGTGAAAGAACATTGGAAAAAGAGGTGTGAACTGGTTTCTTCGCTTTGATGACATAAAGTACAGATAGAAGGCCCATGGAAGCCCCTCTTCTGAAGATTCTCCCAGGTAAGACATTTATTTTGAACCACAAGCCATAAGAAAAAGTTGCATTTGGGCCAAGCAGACTTATTCCAAACTTGCTTCCACCAAGATATGTCAATCCTGTCAAAATTTTGTCTTTCCAACTCTTGATACCCTGAGGCAACAGAGAACTTTCCTTTTGGATTGGGTCCCCAAGCGAGGGTATCAGCTCCTCTTAAAGAGTTACACACTCTGCCAGCAAGAATCCCAGCAAGAGTCTCTCGCTCTCCCTCAGATCCCCCAGGAGGCCAGTCTACGGGCTCTTTCCATCTGGCAACCTCTCCCCGCCCCACCCTTAAAAACACCTTAAAGTCCTCAACCTTACTCCATCCTGCTGCAAGGAAGCTGTCACATAAAGGTTGAAGGTGGGGGTATTGAGATAGAATAGGAGGAAAACCATCCCAAGAATCCTCCCAAAACAGAGCATCTGAACCGCCATTGCAAATCCAGAAAAGACCATTTTTAACTAACTGAGCCCCTTTCTTCAAAGTCTCCCAAATCACGGACCCCCTTCCAGTCAAGTCGTACCTTGGTACATCTTTCCCATTCACTCCACCAAGATACTTAACATTAAGGATTTTAGCCCATCCTTGATCTTGGCTTATGCACCATCTCCAAAATAGCTTAGCAGCAAGAGCCCAACCGTTCAGGCTTGTATTCCTCAAACCAAGACCACCATCCTGCTTTGATCTGCAAACACAATCCCATTTGACCAAACTCCATTTTGAGGAAAGCAAATTACCTGTCCATAAAAATTGCCTTGAAAGAGCATCGAAGTCCTTAATGAACCCAGCAGGGGCTGACTGCACAAGACACCTGTAAATAGGAAGAGCTTGGATCACAGACTTCAAAAGAGTCATTCTGCCAGCAGTTGAGAGCCAACGGTGAGTCCAATGACTCACTTTACTTCGTAACTTATCTAAAATCTCTTGCCACACACCCCTCGAAAGCCTTTGGTCTGAGAGAGGGATGCCCAGATACACTAAAGGAAGCGTTCCAATTTGAAACCTCAAGATATGAGCAATTCGAGCTTGAATAGGAGCGGGGGTATTGAAGAAGAAGATTTGTGACTTTTCTTCATTAATCTTTTGTCCTGAGGCTTTCACGTAAATATCCAAAGCTCTTCGGAAACTGGCTGCCTCTTGAATTCTTGCGACACCCATCAAGGACGTGTCATCCACAAATTGGAGGTGGGACGAAGGAGGAATGCCATGTCCCCACTTCCAACCTTGAATCCCTCCCTGACTAACATGGGACTTAATAAGTCTTCCCAGCCCTTCAGCCATCAGGAAGAAAAGGTAAGGGGAGAGAGGATCCCCTTGCCTGAGGCCTCTGGTTGCACCAAATAAGTCAGAGGGTTCCCCATTAATCAGGACAGCAAAAGAGGGTGAAGAAATGCAGCTCATCACCCAGCTGATCCACTCCTGTCCAAACCCAAAGGCTTGTAAAACTTTCTGCAAAAAGCTTCATCTGACCCTATCATAAGCTTTGGCCATGTCCAGCTTAATGAACATAGCTTTTTCTTTAGAGGCGGCCATAGAATGCATAGCTTCAGCCGCTATGATAACCCCATCCAAAATTTGTCGTCCTGTAACAAAGCCCCCTTGCTCCTCAGAGATTAGGTCACTAAGCCATGGCTTTAACCGTTCAGCTATCACTTTTGTAATTATTTTGTACATCACATTGCACAAAGAAATAGGTCTAAAGAAATTAAGGGAGTTAGCTCCCTCCTTTGGGATGAGAGCCAGGAGAGTTGCATTCAAAGCCTTAAGCATCTGTTTATTGTTAAAGGATTCTTGCACCACATCAAAGAGGTCCATCTTGACAATCTCCCAAAAAGCTTGAAAGAACTCTATAGGAAAACCATCTGGTCCCGGGGCTTTACCCTTTTTCATACCAAACACAACAAGCTCTATCTCAGATAGAGTAATGGGCTTAAGGAGAGCCTCATTCATTTCAGGAGTGACCAAGGAGGGTATGCATGCCAGAACCAAATCCTCCTCAACCCTAGCCAGATCTGACTCTTCTGAGAACAAATTCCCAAAATACCTAGCAGCCTCCAAGGCAATCTCCCTATGAGAGGAAAGCAGGAGCCCTTCAGCCGTCGTGAGAGAATTGAGAACACTTCTATGCCTTCTGTCCTTTACAGTGTTGTGGAAGAACTTAGTATTTCTATCCCCTTCCTGGAGCCAATCAATTCTAGCTTTTTGTTTCCAATAGATCTCTTCTCGTAGCTCCCACTCCTCCAGATCCTTTAAGGCCGCAGCTTCTTCTCTAAATAGCCCATCAGACAACCCCTGTTCTCTGATTTGGCGTGTAATATTGTCCACCCTCTGCTGTGCTTCTCTCTTGGCTCCAAAGAGATTTCCAAAGCACTCCCTATTCCACCTTTTCAGCTTAAACTTAACATACTGCAATTGCTTGACAAAAGAAAACATAGCGGTACCATAAGCAGGCTTCCCTTCCATCCACCAAGTAGAGATATAATCCTGGAGAGAAGCATCCCTCAACCACATAAGCTGAAACTTAAAGGATGGATTCTTTGTCTTTTGAAACTTAGAAGCAGTCAAAAGAATTGGCCAGTGATCCGAACCCCTCCAATCCAAAATCTCTGAACTAGTAATCCAACTGTCAGCCATCCAGAAACAAGAAACCAAAAACCTATCTAATCTTTCCGCTATCGCTTCCACCCCACATCTTCTATTGTTCCATGTAAATAACCCATTGGAAGGGGTGACATCCACCACCCTCAAGCTTTCAATACTACTTCTAAAAAGGCCAGCAGAGGGATCAAGCTTGGGAATACCTCCCCGCTTCTCTTCCAAACTTAAAATTGCATTGAAATCTCCTGCCAGAATCCAAGGGAATAGAGGAGCAAGAGAGCGAACATATCCTATGTGTGACCAAAGTAAAGTTTTGCCAATAAAATCAATCGGGGCATAAACATTAGTGAAGAGAAGAATCTCACCAGTTACGCAACACGTGGCCACCAAGGAAATAGTAGATTTGCTAGAAACCCACCAGAGTGGAACCAGCTTGCGAGGATCCCATAAAAGAGCCAAACCCCCAGAACATCCTTGGGCGCCAATGCACTGACAAAGACATCTAGGCCAAATCTTAGCAGCCGTGTTCTGCATCCTATCAATAGATAACTTAGTTTCCTGAATAAAAACCACCTCAGGCGAATGAGACTTAATCAGATCTCGAATAGCCTTTTGTCTAGGGATGCTATTCAACCCCCTTACATTCCATGAAAGAACAATCATTTCTGATGAAGAGGGAAGTGGGAATCAATGGTTCTCACAGAACCAGACTCCACTAAAGTCTCTCCCACTAACTTCACTTTTTCCTGATCCTTCTTCCTCCCCACCTTAAGAGACTTCTCTGGGGTATCCTTTCTAATGGTTTTTTGATGAATACCCAAAATAGAAGGGGAACCCTTGCTTTTGCTCTCCTCCTGCCGAACATTTCCGGTGCAAGCCTTGGTTCGGGCATGAGCAGAAATCTCCTGCACTTCCTTGTCTCCACTGGAATCCAACTCCTCCAAAGGTCCCACTGAAGTATCTGTGACCATCTGCACCCCAAGCTCTCTCTCCTGCAGATCAGCTTGAACAACATTGTTCTCCTCCCCACCTAATTCCTTTGCTTCTAAGAGCTCATGACTAGCCGGCATATTAGCAATGGTTCCATCAAACTGTTCTAAGTCATCCAACCCCTCAAACCTGTTGAAAACCTCATCTGTCTGTCTTTCCTTAAAGGTCCTCTTCTGGCCACGACCCTTATTACGCCCTCTTACAGGGATAAAGCCCTCCTTGTCCTCCCTCATAGGGGCCTTCCCTTTATCTTGGGCGTGAGGAACCCTTGTCGGCCCTATGTTTGAATCCTCTGAAGGTTTTGATTTGGGGCACACCCTCTGCAAATGCCCATATTCATGGCAAAAGCGACAGCGAAACGGCAGCGTTTCATAGTCAAGTTGTTGAATCCATGCACTTGACCCCAATCGAATTTCGATAGAATCAGGCAGGGGCTTATTCAAATCAATTTCAACACATACCCGGGCGTAGGTAATTACCTTCTTCTCCATAGTCTGTCTCGAGGGACCAACTGGTTTTCCAAGCTGGCTTGCCACTAAGTTAAAAATGTCCTCCCTCCAAAATTCTAAAGGAAGCCATGGTAATCTCACCCAAACCGGGACCCGCGACGGAAGCTCTTCTGTAGGGTTAAATCCCACATGCCAAGGTTTAATGAAAAGACCCACTTGATTGTAGAAATAGGGCCCTCCTTCGAAAACTTTATTCCTGTCCGACATGCAAGAGAAAACCACTTGAAAGTAGCCATTGGCTGCCAACAAAACATCCATATCCCCCTCGGGAGACCAGGTACGCCGAGCCCATGATTCCAAAAAAGACAAAGATACCCGAATCCCTAGGAACTTACAGATCAGAGCATGCTTTGATAAGTAGTTGATATCGTCCACAATAGCTTCAGGTTGGATCTCAACAATCGGCCTATTCTCGCTCTTAGCAAGGCACCCATTGACCTTTGAGGGTCTAAAACCTCCAGACAGATGTGAGGACTCTCCCATTCCTGATCCAGATTCGCCGAAAAAAGGATTCGCATGCAAAATAACCGAAGGATTGCTCCCTGCCACTGCATCCTTGAAAGACAACCCAAGTCACAAGTAGGAGTTCAATTGAAATATCCCCCTTAGTTTTTTTTTTTAAATTTGCACATACAAATTGCACCCGTTAAGGTTAGCCCAATAATCAAAACCAGCTGAAAGGGAACCCTTCACTTTCTGATCACCAAGATCTTGATGTGGGCAAAGTGAGAGCATACGGTATGAGGGGATCGTTAGCTATAAACTAGAAATGAAATGAATAATATTGTAGGCGGCTAGCCGACCATTCTAGAAGTAAATGCTGGAAAGTAAAGCGGGTGGATAACCGACCATGAAAGCTCGACCACTTATGCAACAGGAGCGTTATTACAATTTTTAAATTAAGACACTCTAACCACTTATTCAGTGGGAGTGAAGCAAAACTGAAATATAAATAACTCAACCACTTATTTAGCAGTAGTAGTAAATACAAAATGTAACATGTTGAAAGTAAATAGCTGAATAGTACTATTGTAATCAGCGTTACAATATGCCTTCTTTTACAATGATTTTATGATGTTTTTTGCTCTATCTTCATGTAATTTCCCCAAATTTATGGTTAAGTGACTTAAATTAATTTAATTGATTAAGTTGTCTCCCAAAAATTAATTTAAGTTCTAAAGGATGACTTTAATCGATTAATTTAATTAAATCAATTGAAATATTATAAAGTCACTTAGTGTTATAAAAATGACTAAAGGAATTATTTCAAAAAGTGAATTATATAGAAAAGTCATTTTACTTTGGAATGAGAAAAAAATACAAAAGGAGGGAAGAAATCATTCGACACTTTTTTGATGAACATTTCTCACGGAGAAGGAACGAGTTCTTCTGGTTTTTGAAAAAAAAACCCCTACATCTCCCATTTCGACTGTGGAATACTAGTCCTAGTTGGGAAGGAAAATGAATGATCATTCCAGCAAGTGTTGAGCAATATCTTTGGAGGTGTGAGTATTGGGGGCTCTTTCACAAGTCGACTCCTGTACACATTCGAGCCATTTAATCTGGATCAGCGTATCAACTGCTTCAGTGTGCATTCTCTTTGGGTAAACATGTGAGTTTCCTCTCAAGTCGTGAGAGTCTGAGCAGCTGAAACGACCTAGCCTGGGTTGTTTTCAGGTCTTTCTAGGAGGGACGTGATTCTTTGTGACACTCAGGCATCCTCCATAAGACAAAACGTGGGGCATATGAGGGTCGTTTGGCCCTTTTAGACAAGTTATGACAGCAAAAAAAAGGACGTGCTTAGCTGGAACAAATGCTGACTTATCTAGCCATGGTGTGATTGCTTCAGTTCAGGTCGATTCATTCTTCTTCATTTTTTGGCTCTTTCCTAGGCACTGGAGTTATTTGTAAGTGATTGCTGTATTCTGAGTCTATAATCAGCATTGAATAAGGTCAGTGTAGTCCAGAAATTGCTCTCTAAACAGTCTTAGCTTATGTATGATTGAAAATAGGAGTTGCTGTTAATGTATGACAGTCATTGTGTAATCTGAAAATGGCATAATAGATTGTCGTTTAGCAACTCTATCATTGCTACTTAATGCTGTTACATCCAAGGAAGTTTATAGTGAAATGTTGAGAGTCCTGTACTGTGCAGACCTGGTTGTTAAGAAAGAGGTTCTTATGTTTTGTTGTTAATGAAATGCAAAGTATTCGATCAAGTAACTAGCACCTTTCATGATCATATGCTTGAACCCTTGAATGCAAATATCTTGGTGATACTACTTCTTGTCTGATGAAACAAAGTCTTCAAATCTGCATTGAGAGTCCAGAAAATACCTTGAACTAAAAAGAGTAAATTTGTCTTGCAAACTACTGTAACTCATGTTGAGGATATCAACTCTTGCTACCTATTATTAACTTTTTCAGTGATGTGGTAATGGGTTTGAGAAGCTATTAAATGTCCTGCTGTATTTACCTGTAGCTGTTGTTCATGAATTTCAGTCTTCACTTTGCTCAGAAAGGTGTCTTATAACGCTGTCATAGGGTTCACCACTTTAAACATGTCACTGTAATGCATTGTCAATATTACCCGGAGGTCTGATATGATCTTAGTTGTGTGTAATATCTTCTTCAAATGGCTTTTATGAGTTTGTTAAGGTCTGATTAGAATTTCTGGGTCAAACTTATCACTTATCAACTCTTCAAACTACTCCCAAGAGTTTTTATTTAAATCTGATATGATAGTTCTGAGGGTGCCATGTTATTTTAGTTAATGAATTCACATTATGCCACAGTTCTGAGTTCACAGGGATATGTTGCTAGTCTTCTGTTCTCATGATGCAAGTATTGTTGTGCTGAGTTGACCAAATTGAGAATCTATCAAATGGAGAAACAAACGAAAATTTTTACACCTTCCATAACGGGAGTTTAAACTTCAGTACAATGTTTTCACAATATTCCTTATTACAAATATGAATGAGAACATCAAAGGAATATAGCATAGAACTGAAATAACTAAATCTGTTATGAAAATGCAGCAAACTGAAACACAAACCAGCAAGCTATGGTAACACCAAAATACTCATAGATCCATCAATACTCAACCAAATGACTCCAAACCAAATGCAAATGAAACCTAGGTGAAGGGTAACCAAGTACAAGACAATAAACAGCTTCAATCAACCTCCAACTTTAATGCATGCATTCCAATGCAATTCTGGAAATGATAAAACCCTTCTGACAAGGGCGACCAGCTCTAGAAAAAAGGAGACTTCATATTAAAATCTGAAACTTGGTGAAGGGGGCGCCCAAGGTAGGAAAGATGATTGCTTCAATACCCAGAACCAACAAAAAATTCACCAAGGAGTTATGAATGAAAATAAGTTACAACCATACATGAACCAACAACTACAAAACTGAAATATAACATCAAAACCTTCAACAATGAAGCTCAATCTGCAATCTTTGGATGAGAAGCAATCTCGATCAGCTAGGTTTTGTCTTTCAAACACGAAATTGATAATTTGCTAGGAGGTATGCGTTCCTCAAAGCCAAGGGTCTGAAATCATTTCAGCAGCACTTCGTCGTCAATAGCCATGGATATCAAATGATGGAGCAAAACCTTGTATAAATAGCACTTTGAGGAGACCTTTCAAATTCCACCATTTCCCTCCAAAAGGGACGCCCAAGCATAATTGAAATAATTTAATTTTAAAATGCACTTTACCCTCCTTCATTCTAGGCGTCCAACATTACCTTGGCAATAATAATGTTTTAAAATATTTAACTCCTCCATAAAGTGGCGTCCAACTCCAAGGCCACACTTAAAAACAACCTTAAGTCATTAGACTAGGCCATGGATATCAAATGGAGCAAAACCCTGTATAAATAGCACTTTGAGGAGACCTTTCAAATTCCACCTTTTCCCTCCAAAAGGGACGCCCAAGCATAATTGAAATAATTTAATTTTAAAATGCACTTTACCCTCCTTCATTCTAGGCGTCCAACATTACCTTGGCAATAATAATGTTTTAAAATATTTAACTCCTCCATAAAGTGGCGTCCAACTCCAAGGCCACACTTAAAAACAACCTTAAGTCATTAGACTAGGCCATGGGGCCCCAAAAAGATAATTAAAATATTAAAATGACTTAAATGATTTAATTTGCCAAAACGAGCTCCAAAAGTGCCATAAGCCAAAATTCACCAAAACTGCTCTGCCCGAAATAGAAACTGAACTGACTGCTGAGCTGCTGCCAAAAATAGCACTACCATAAATAGAACTTACTAAAAATAGCATACTGCTAAAAATAGTAAGTTGTCCCAAACTCATTTTAACCATATTCCGAGCAGCCGTTGAGACTTACTAAAAATAGTAAGTCCGAAAAAGTTGCCTGATGCAAATGCATGTCACACCACTGCGAAGCTTTCTAAAAACCCAAAAAGAATCCAGAATCCAAATTGCAAAAATCCAACATGCAAACCCCTAAAAACACCAAAAACCTCCCAACAGTTGGAAACCCTAATTTTACCTCTAACGAGCCTACGGGCATTTAGAATAGGCTAATGGGCAACTGCATTGACTACTGCTGAGAAGGGGACATTACATCAATCATCACAATTGCTTAAATCTCATAACAAACCTTTTGCCCTCTTGACCTTGTACTTTATAAATAAATATCTATAACAATAGTTAGAAAGCATAGATCGATAGAAAGATTAAGATATATAGGCGAAAATACATAGCCATACATCTCCCTTGAGAGTATGCCATGTACAAAATGCAAAGATTAATAAAACTTTCATTCAGATTATAGTATTCTTCTTTGTCTAAACCCTTATCTTTGTTGTTTTTGCACGTATACAACACATCTATATTCTTATCTAAAATGTTATCCCTCGGACATCTCTAGGATTGGGATCATGTTGCAATGTGGTAGACAAGCTAGTAGACCTAGCCAAGGGTGAATTGAATACTAGGAGTTATCTGGTGGACAACACACTTGACACTAAATTGCTACGTTTTGAATGTCTGATGTGGAAATGAATTACATTTATGCATAAATCCAAAAGATATATATTGATCTGTAATATAAATTTTTATTTATATAAACATTGTGTACATGACATTATCTTTTGAAGATGGTTGACTGTCTCTCATCTTTGTTTAAGTCAATCTATGTGCGTACATTTGTGATTATTAATATAAAAGGCAAAGGAACCATCAATATATTTCTGTCCTATGTTTGTCACAAGTGAGATGTGTCAATTAGTAAAAATAAGAATTGGACCGCAGGTACTGTTCCTTATTCCATTGTGTAGCCCTTCAAGTCATTTGGGGTGCTCTACCCTACAGGGGAAGGTGACAAGGTTGAGTCCAAGGAGATCTAGCATCTGCACCATCGTGTACCACTGGCAGTGTTGTTGCAGCAATGGATACAATACTTTATAAGCCTTGACTTAATAGGAGATTGCCTCTGGTGCTTACTTGAATAAGTTTGAGTTTGATATTGGTATTGACCAGAGAATGAGAGATACCATGATGGTCAGAGGGCTTACTTTTTCTGGGGTGATGTTGATGCTTTCAGCTTGTTTTCCTGTTTCTATATGAGCATCATCCTTAGTTTGCAAGATGGGGTCATAATACTCCTTCAAATGACTTTCCATGATTAGAATCAGACTAAGAAAACCCAAGTCAAGCCTAAGAAGATGAAACCCCAATCCAGCAGAGAATTCCAGCATTCCTATAACCAAGTGGGACTGAAAAAACAGCCAAAAAATCCATGGAAATAACAACTCATACTATTGAGACTAGGAATTAAAAGAGGAAATTCTCAAGAGAGAAGGGCATTGAAATCATTAAAAGTTAAAACTGTGGGAAAGCAAAATTGAGAAATCACCCCCAAAACTCATTTTGCTGAAACTGCCTCTTTCTTTAATGTCTTCGAAAGGACTTCCAGTTTAGCGGTGATAATTTCCTATTAACTTTACCCTTGATGGCTATGTTATTAACCACTCTTTTTCAGAAGTCACTTCCTTTAGATACATTCAAATTTTATAGATTTATGGACAAACATCCCAGACCAAGTGTATTTTTTTAGGCCACATAACTTGGACAATAGGTAAATGACAGGCAGAACTCTGTAACTTCAACAACAGATTTCTCTTAGCAGAGATCTTGCACTAATGGGATGGATCGCCACCTTCAATATCCCCTGAATAATCAACAAGGGTTTATGCAATAATGAAAAAATGGCCAATACATAAGAATCTTTGCTTGCACATTCACACCCTTGGCACACACATCATTTAAGACTGGGTATTACACCCTTGGATCTGATGCCATATTAGTGGAATTATGGGAAAATTATCATATCAAACATTTTATACATCAAAGAAACATCCATGATGCACATTATACTTAGGTTCCACAAGCATTGCACAAACTAGTCATGATTTTATATTCAAAATTATTTTTTTTTCAGTGTAGGATGGATCCCATATAAATAATTTAGCTTTGCCTTTCTTTGTCCATAATAACGGACCCCCACAAACAACTAATTTGTCAAAGTGGTAATAGCAAAACACCAACTAATTGGTGGTTCTCTGCATTTGGCATATCTGGCTCATAAATCTGCACGCATGTGTGAGTACAATCAGCTCATCTAAGTCATTAATGATGCATGACAACTCCCTTGACACCAATTATCATTAATATCCTTACACTTGAAGATGATAAAGTTTAATTAAGGCTATCCTCCCAAATAGTTGTTGTAAACACAGCAATATGTCATTATACATATTGCTGCAACTGCTTCCTTTTAGAGCTGAGATGTTTTATTTCAGTGGGTTTGATTTATTTTTGTTGATATAAATTTTGTTGTGTTTCTCCCACGTTCTGACATTGTTAACCTATAAAATGGGCATTGTGATTCGTTAATTGGATTCTCTAATGCAACTAACAGTGTACGAAGGAATAAAGCCTTTCTATATGGAAGATGATGAAACAAATCCTATAAATGTATATGGAAAATCAAAAGTTATAGCGGAAGAGTTTATACGTTCAAATTACTCAAATTATGCAATACTAAGAAGCAGCATAATTTATGGGCCCCAACCAATTATTCCCGTTGAGAAGTCTCTCCCAATACAGGTATGGACAGTTGGACCTCTGAATATCTTATGCTTCATATTTAGTCTCTTATTCAATGTTAGTGCTCACTTGCTAATCAATATCAACTCTGAACTTCTAAATATTTTCTTTTTGTAACTGTTTGTTTGATGTATAGATTGAATCTACATCTTGAATTAGAAACTTAGAACATGCAATTTATTGGATGACTTATGGCATCTTTCAAAAGAATAAGTGCATAATGAAGAAATTGTACATGTTCATGTACAACATGTTTTTTAAGAGTGTCGGCTGTATATACTTATGGACAGTTTAGATTTTCATTAAATAAGACAACTTTGTAGTTTCTTTCATTTCATTGCTTTAACTTGCATACTATAGTTCATAATGACTTTTGTTTTGATGAATAACCATTTTATATTACTTATATAAAAAGAGTATATTACACATTCACAAAAAAAAGGGTGGGTGGAAGATGTCACACCCTAAAAGTCTAAATGGGGCCAAGCCTAAATGAAAAATCCAAAGAGACAAAACAAAGTTGTTAAGCGGTGAGAGCTATACCACTAGGGGTTGGAGGGGGGTCATGGTCAACCAGTTTTCCTTGTACATTAGCATGGTCCGTGCCATCAAGAACATGCTCCTAGCTAGTAACCACGCCCTCTTCATTTTTTTCCGTTGCAGGCACTAAGTATCACAAACAAGAGAAATGGCCAATGTAGGCGGCTAAGCATCATAATGACCATTTAAATTTTCCATCAAATATATTTTAAAGTCGTACAAAATTATATCTTCTTTTTCATGTCAATCTATGTAATTTAAATTGTTCAATAGAAGCTTCCTTTATTCATTCAATGGATTTGTTGCATAGTTTCCTAGTCTCTTGTTGGCACCTTTCAAGTGACATGCATTTAGAATTGTCGATAGAAAACTGCTCCCTTAACCCATTAAATGTATTGGGATATGTGATAATCATGGTTCACATATTTTAGTCATTTATGTTAAATTTGTGTGAACAGATTAAATGCACAGAAAAATAATTCGAAATCAGACAAAATAACACAGCATATACCCTGGGAAAACCCTCCTCTTGAGGGAGAAAAACCCAGCAACAAAGATCTCTCTTATATTTGATGCAACAGTGGCAATTTTACAAATTACAATGAGGTCTAACACAAGACTGATACCTGGTAATGATGAATGACAGAGAACAAATCCTAGATCACACCTGGCAATATCAGAACACAGATCTGATAATGTTCAATCTGCACTGAGAGGTCTTCAAACCATGCACTGAATTTTCTTCAATCTTGGATTCGCACAACACTGTGAATGTTCGCCCTTGTGATATTGTATTCGTACTTGCTTGTTATATTCACATTTGAGTATATTGCAGATTGATAAGAATCACTTCAATCTGTACCTTGAATTCGCACTGATTGATATCACGGAGCTGGTGAATTTGCACTTAGATCTCACCCAAGTTCGCACTTTATCATCGGCTGTGTTCGGACTTAGATCATGGACAAACTCGCATATAATCATTGGCTGTGTTCGCACTTGAATCATAGATAAATTCGCATATAATCATCAGCTGTGTTCGCACTTGAATCATAGACAAATTCGCATATAATCATCAGCTGTGTTCACACTTGAATCATAGCTAAGATCGGACTTCAATATGTATCAAAAACTGACTGGAAAGGACGAACAACTGAATATAAATACAAGTGAGTGGAAAATGAACTTAATCCTTCATGTCGGCCTTGATAAATATTATGCATGCCTCTTCACAAGAGGTTGGCCTCAAAACATAACCACGCATTAAATGTCTTCATGATAATAGCTCAAGATGAATTCCTATCTTTTCATGTCGGCTATGAAGATAAACAATAATAATAATAAATATAACTTGAATAGCCAACGGCTATCATTTAGTTATATTTCCACGAAGGAGCTGAGCTGGAAGGAGCTACCGAAGCTGCTATATCATTAACACTCCCTCTCAGCTAGGGAGAGAACTTCCAGCTGCACAATATAAGTCATCTCAATATGAGATCCATCAGCTATCATTGCCTGCAATCAGATATAAAGAGAGAAGTATCACCTCAATGTGATAATGAACATCATGGCTACATCCATGTGTGAAATGGTATATCACCTCATTGTGGTGTTGACCACCATGGCTATATCTATGTATAGAAAGGAGCTTATCACCTCATCGTGAAAGCATATCACCTTAATGTGATATCAACCATCATGGCTACACCCATGTGTGGTATGCACAAGTGTTCATCACTTGCGTGATGTTGACACCTCAACGTGACTTTCACCATGGCTCTTCCAGAGGGTGAAGTACATGAAGATCATCTCGGACTCTCTCACGTGATGTTGTCATGGAGTCACACACATGACATCCACCATGACTCAGCTCAAAGGGTGGAAACGAGGGCTTTCACCTCAAATTCTTCCGTCACAGAAGAAAGTGCAATAGTAAGTACAAGTGTTCATCACTTGCGTGATGTTGTCACCTCATCGTGACTTTCACCATGGCTCTCCCAGGGGTGAAACACAAGTACAACATATGTCATGGAGTCGCACATGACATCCACCATGACTCAGCTCAGAGGGTGGAAACAAGGGCTTTCACCTCAAATTCTTCCGTCATAGAAGAAGATGCATTAACAAGGGATTTCACCTCGAACTTCTCTCACAGAGAAGAACTCATTAAGCAAGGCTCACTGATACTGAGACTCATACTCAGTCAAGGCTGGATTCTCCACCATACCAAGCTTGTCTCGAAAGTATACAAACTTTACCTTGGTGAGAGGCTTGGTGAGAATATCTGCCATCTGCTCATCAGTGTTGATGTACCTCAACTGTACCGCCTTCCGCAGTACTTGATCTCAACATGCTTGGAGCTGTCATGAACCACAGGATTGACAGAGGGCTTCACACAACTCACCATGAATAATATTAGACTCCATTGATTGTCCAAACAATCCTGCCAGGAGCTTCGAAGCCACACTGCTTCTCGAGCTGCCACACAAGCTGCAATGTACTCAGCCTTCGTTGTACTCAGTGCCACAGAAGACTGCTTCCTGCTACACCAGGAAATCATGGCGGAACTCAACTGAAGCAATCGCTAGAGGTTCCCTTCTGATCTGCAGCACAATCATCTTCTATAGGTTTAGTAGGCTCCCTCTGAATCTTTATATACTTGGCCTTGCAATGCTGCAACCTACACTTCTTCTCAGTAAGTTACAGGACTCCCTCTTGATCCCTGCTTTCGCAAAGGAGTCTTCTGGAAGTGAACTCCCTCTAGCCACCAATTCAGTCTCATGGCTGCAAATTGTGACTACATGCTTGATCATTCCTTTGGTTGGCTTGACTTCCTCGTAAGATGCCTCAATCTTTTCATCGCTTAAGCAATCTCTCATCACTTTCTAGCTTCTAGCTGTTCACAAAGTATTTAGGGAGAGATTACTAACAGTTTATGATTATCCAAGGAAATATCAAGACTGGAATCATACAAGTTTTACTATCTCAGGTTAAGTATGAACACATGGGAATTTCTCTATATAATGTTAGAACATGAGTAATTAAATCTTTCTGAAAGAGAAATGTATCAAAAGATTAAACTAAATGGATAAAGAACTTATCTCTATATAATTTGATATAATTCTTTCGTTCATTTTTTACTCCTCTCGAGAGTGCCAAACTCTGCACAGCAAAAGAATGATCTGCACAACTACAGATTTCTTGAATGTATTAAGCGATTAGCATGTAGAACCAACTCTCTCAAGAGTTCAAGATTCTATCACAAAGCATGCATTGAAGAAGGATATCGATGTGATCAACCTATCACAACGAAAATGCAAATCTCTTCTCTTTTCTTTATTTCATCTCAAGGTCATACTTCAAGGATCTACATGATTAGTATGAATCAACTCACAATAGATAAATTGAAATCTTCAAAGGATCTTTGTCCTAGAAATCACAATTCAAGAGAGATAGCAATCTCCTTATACTACTTACACAAGATCCAAGATAAAAAAAATATAACTTAACAAACAAAGAATACTTATCTATTTTGTAAGATACGTTGATTTTAAGCATAGTTCAACACACAACTTTTACGGCTTGAACACAGGCCCATGATTTAGAATAGAAATTCTCTAGAGTCCTTCTGAGGAGAGGACTTATTCGCATCTGCAAATGAAGCATGCTGATTAGGCCTAGTTGGGCAATCCTTGCCGAAGTGCCCAAACTCATCACACCTAAAACATTGAATCTTGGACATATCCCTCTTCTTCTTGGATGGAGGTGCATTATCATTTCCCTTGTCCCGATTCCTCTTGAAGAAACCTTTCTTTCCATTTTTTCCCTTCTTCTTTGAGACATGGGAGGCGAGAACATGAATGTCTTCATTCTTTGAACTTTGACCAATGCCTCTTGCCACCAACCTTGATTCTTCTTGAATGCAATCAGATCTTAGGCGATCAAACTTAGGCAGTTTCGATCTTGCACTGATTCCTTGAATGAAGGATTCCCAAGACGAAGGCAGCCCATTGAGGGCGAGCATGGTTAAATCCTTATCATCAACTATATTCCCAATTGTTGAGAGCTGGTCTCTCAAATTAGAAATCCTCATGAAGTATGCAGCAACTGACTCTCCCTTTGCCATCTTCACATGATGCAATTGATGCTTTAGTGCAAGGGCTCGGCTGGTATTGTTGACTTCGTACATCTCTTCCAAGGTCTTGAGCATATCTCTTGCTGTCTTCAACTTTGAAATGATAGGAACAATATGATCCTTGACTGAGTCAACCAGAATCTTCATTGCTTTGATGTCTTTCTTCAGCCACTCCTTCTTTTCTTCTACCTCCTCAGGTTCATAAATGCTAGGCTCCAAGAGGTCACCCAATTCATTTTCACGCAAGGTGAGCATGATCCTAAATCTCCATGAAGTGAAATTAGTTGCACCTTCGAGTCTGTCTTCAACCTTCAAACCATTCACCATCTTGGCTGAGTAGGATGAGTGAGCAACAGAAGGTATGCTGATTGGCAATAATCTGATCACGATCCTCAAACCCGCTCTGATACCATGTTAAATTTGTGTGAACAGATTAAATGCACAGAAAAATAATTCGAAATCAGACAAAATAACACAGCATATACCCTGGGAAAACCCTCCTCTTGAGGGAGAAAAACCCAGCAACAAAGATCTCTCTTATATTTGATGCAACAGTGGCAATTTTACAAATTACAATGAGGTCTAACACAAGACCGATACCTGGTAATGATGAATGACAGAGAACAAATCCTAGATCACACCTGGCAATATCAGAACACAGATCTGATAATGTTCAATCTGCACTGAGAGGTCTTCAAACCATGCACTGAATTTTCTTCAATCTTGGATTTGCACAACACTGTGAATGTTCGCCCTTGTGATATTGTATTCGTACTTGCTTGTTATATTCACATTTGAGTATATTGCAGACTGATAAGAATCACTTCAATTTGTACCTTGAATTCGCATTGATTGATATCACGGAGTTGGTGAATTTGCACTTAGATCTCACCCAAGTTCGCACTTTACCATCGGCTGTGTTCGGACTTAGATCATGGACAAACTCGCATATAATCATTGGCTGTGTTCGCACTTGAATCATAGATAAATTCGCATATAATCATCAACTGTGTTCGCACTTGAATCATAGACAAATTCGCATATAATCATCAGCTGTGTTCACACTTGAATCATAGCTAAGATCAGACTTCAGTATGTATCAAAAACTGACTGGAAAGGACGAACAATTGAATATAAATACAAGTGAGTGGAAAATGAACTTAATCCTTCATGTCGGCCTTGATAAATATTATGCATGCCTCTTCACAAGAGGTCGGCCTCAAAACATAACCACGCATTAAATGTCTTCATGATAATAGCTCAAGATGAATTCCTATCTTCTCATGTCGGCTATGAAGATAAACAATAATAATAATAAATATAACTTGAATAGCCAACGGCTATCATTCAGTTATATTTCCACGAAGGAGCTAAGCTGGAAGGAGCTACCGAAGCTGCTATATCATTAACAATTTATTAGTCCCAAAGTATATTTATTGTAAGCTAGGACGACCTCATTCAGATTAGGGGATTTATATTACCCAATGATGCATGAATAGTTGTTAAGCATTGTATTGCAAGTTTTGTTCTTATTGTGAATTGGAGGTTGCCTTCTTGAAGTGGCTTATTACAATAAATTATATGCATCTTCTTTTCTATAATATTCTTCTCTTTTGCTAAGTAATTTCATTAGTCGTATTAGAGCATGTTCTTGGCACCTTGAAGGGGATAAAAAGGGGTAATGTTTTTTTGGTTTAGGTGGCAGTATTGTCAAGTGTATATCTTTTGCAAATTGTTTCTAAAATATGGAGGGATGATCAAGGACATATTAAAGAATTTGGATTCCAAAATTGAGGAAATTTGAAGCATTTGAGTTATTGTAGAATTAGGGTTTTTCACCAAATTCATTTCCAAAGCTGCAAAACATCTATTTTTTGAAGTTATTTTCACCAAAGTGAGGATTTGACTCAAGTTGTAGTAAAAATTTCAACATATTTGGATTTGTTTTGAATAAGTTAATTTTTTGTTGAAAAATATTGTCATTGATGTCAAAGGTGGTTTGGTGTAGTTTGGAGGCCCCAAAAATTATTTATCTATTCATGTTTGTCATGCCCCCGCTTGAGTAGTAGTGAAGAAAGCATGGATTAATATATGTAGTGATTTATTTTATTTTATTTTTTTGTTGCACTGGAGGTATCCCCGCAGCCCAAACCAATGCCCAACCAGCCTTGCCTTGGTCTTACTGAAACATCCCCTGGGGATGCACGCAATCACCCACAAAGCACGTGCATCTGGTAAGCTCGAGCCTCAGAGTCAAACTCATAACCAATTGGGAGCAAACCCACAGCCCAAGCCAACTCCGCTACCTGTGCGAGTTAATATATGCAACGATTATAATGTAATGAGTGCGGCGATGACTATATTCCTTTATAACAACAATTGCCTCTGGACAGCGATTGTATTTCAAAGACAAAATAAAAGTGATTATATTTAATAAAATGCAACAATTTAAAGGCAGCAATTGGAATGTAGCGATTAAGCATAAAGATAATATTTAAAGTAAACAAAGGCACTTGTAAAGATTAGTTTAAGGACAGCAATCAGCAATAATATTAAGGGATAATATTAATAAATATTAATTATCCCTTAAACGAATGGACAAGCCTCTTAGATGAATGCAAACCATGAAGGGGGGTGTCTCTCAGCCCTTTGTAGATATAAGAAGTAAGTAAAGTCGATAGCGATCAACATAAAGGAGGAATAAAAGGCTCTATCATCTTGACTAGAAAATTGAGCAATCTGCAACATAGATATATCAATCAGATTTAATATAAGAAACTACAGGCATACAAAAATGCAATACAATAAGTAGGATTTGGTACGAATTATAGAGATAATGTGCAATAATTATTTTATGAATAGGGTGGGGGGCATATTATCGGCCTTCCACAATAATATATATTCCCGTAGGGGCCTATTGTTTCCCACCCACCCGTTAATGTTCCCTGGGGGGAGATAGTTGGGCCCCCCCCAACTAGGAAGGGCCTCCCACCCACCCCTAATTATTGTGGTACGAATTATAGAGATAATGTGCAATAATTATTTTATGAATAGGGTGGGGGGCATATTATCGGCCTCCCACAATAATATATATTCCTGTAGGGGCCTATTGTTTCCCACCCACCCGCTAATGTTCCCCGGGGGAGATAGTTGGGCCCCCCCCAACTAGAAAGGGCCTACCACCCACCCCTAATTATTGTGGGGGGCACTAATTTCCCTCACATGCATAGTGCTAAACTGCTAATACTTAGATTATATTCTTTTAAAATGAATATATATATATATATATCATAGTAACAAGACTCACTAGGACTTGGCGAGTCACGAGTCGAGTCACCCTGGCTGAGTCTTGGGGGCTCAGACTCGGACTCTGCCGAGTCCTGGCTAGACTCGCTGAGTTTGGTGGACTTGCCAGACTCACCGAGTCTAGGCAAGTCTTGTCAACAGTACTTGACAACAGGAAGGGTTTGAAAAGTACAAAAAATTACATGAAATTTAAAGTTAAAACTTGTTTTTTTTTACTTATTGTGAATGCAAAATGATGTACGCCATGAAGGTTTGTATGGTTTTGGAGGTACCCTACAAGGGGTGCTGCCCCCAGACCCTCGCAAGGGGTGTTGCCCCTTGACCCCACTGGGGGTGTTGCCCCCAAATCCCCGCAAGGGGTGCTACCCCTTGACCCTGCTGGGGGTGTTGCCCCCAAACCCCCGCAAGGGGCACTACCCCTTGATCCTGTTGGGGGCGCTGCCCCTAGATCCCCACAAGGGGCACTGCCACTTGGCCCCATTGGGGGCGCTACCCCTAGACCCCCGCAATGGGCATTGCCCTTGACCCCACTGGGGGCGTTGCCCCCAAACTCTTGCAAGGGGCACTACCCCTTGACCCCGCTAGTGGCGCTGCCCCCAAACCCCTACAAGGGGTGTTGCCTCTTGACCCCACTAGAGGCACTATGCCTAGACCCCCACAAAGGGAACTGCCCCTCAACCCCATAAGGGCAATTGCCCTGATACTTGAGATTATGGTTGCTGCATCATCCATGACCTTAGACACATTCATAGGAAGGATGCATGCTCCTTTGAGCCATAGACTTCTAGTTATTGTTTTGTATCTTTTGATATTTCATATTTGTTTGGAACATTTGATGTCATGGATTTCATATTCGATGATTTTTGTATAGATTTGAGTCTTTGACTATATATCTAAGTGTGTTATTTCCTTGAGCAGCTCGGCCACAATTTGTGTTTATACTTATATGATTGATGTATTCTTGTGTTAGTGACGAGGACCTTGATTGGGTTGACCGGGCAAATAGAGAGGCTGAGGCTATAGCCATAGCAGAGGAGGAGGCTAAAGCACAAGCAAACACATCCACAACTAATGTTGGTGAGGGTGGCATGGAGTCACAAGCAGAGACTATGGCTATAGTTGCTACATCATCTAGGACCCACCTTAGATGCCTTCGTAGGAAGGATGCAAACTCCTTTGAGCCATAGACTTGTAGTTATTGTTTTGATATTTCATATTTGTTTGGAACATTTGATGTCATGGATTCCATGAGTTTTGTATACATTTGACTATATTTATATATCTAAGTGTGCTATTTCCTTCAGCAACTCAATTACAATTTGTGTACTTTATGCTTATGTGATCGATGTATACTTGTGTATGTGATCAAATTTGCTTCTATTTAATGATCTTATTGTGTCTTTAAGGTTTATTCAATAAAGGGTGCTTGAAACAAGTTTTAAATCCTTAAAAATCTCTAAATTTCTAGGGTTTTTTCATTTTGTTGAGTTTACGCTGAGTCCGGGCGTCGAGTCCCGAGTCCTGAGTCGAGTCACCTTAACCGAGTCTGAGCCGAGTTTGAGTCTTGTTACTATGATATTGATATATATATATATATATATATATATATATATATTATGTATGCATGTCTTTACCCTATAATCAATCAAACGTAAGGTTGAAGGAAGCAAGTTAGGGAGATGTAGTTTACGGGCTCTCCCAAGCTAAGTAGGCCACCTCAAGGGTGGAATTGTCTTAGTTTGGACATTCCTGCCACTTGGGGCCAAGGGGCGGGTTGTCTTAGTCTAGACGCTGCATGCTCTTGGGCTTAGATGGGTTGAGTAGTTTACAGACACCCTTTTCAAGGCTTTCCTATCAAGCCAAACTATGATTGATTGTTAGGATAGATTCAAGGAGTTTCAATCATAAGAGGAATGGACGAGGCAGCATGAATAGGGAAAGCAGATACAAGTGTATCCACTAAGTTTGCCACGTCAAGGGTGGAATTGTCTTTGGATGTACCTATTGCTTGGGGCCAAGGGGTGGATTGTCTTAGTTTGGACGTTGCGCGTCTTTGGGCTTAGATGGATAGCTTCGAGCGGACTTATCATGCTTCTCATCCAAGTCCTATTATGGTTAGACTTCCACTATGCATTATGGATATTGGTAGTTTTTATAGTCTTGAAATAGTTATGTATTTTTGCATAGTTTAAATAGATAAGGCATTTGTTATATATGTTTTGATCATATGAATTATATTTCCAATATTATCTAACATGATTGCAGGACCTAAACCAAGATTTATCTTGCTTGAAGTATTTAAGTGGTGAGTTATAACTAGTGTTCCACGGAGTTTCAAGGATGGGGACGGGGGGACGGCGGGGGACGCGTTTCCGAGATGGGAGACGAGGGGCCTAAGTTTGGGGACGGCAGGGGGATGGCGGGGGGACGACGGTGGGGGGGTGGTGGGGGAGCGGCGCTGAAATACATATAGTACTTAAAAAATTAGTTATAAAAAGATTTATAACAATATAATTATATAACTGTAGAAGCCTAAGGAATAAGTAAACTTAACACATAAAAACAAAACTTAAAACTTAAAAGTTTAAAGTTTAAACACAATAACACATTGCAATGATATATCATTTCATTGAACTAGTGAACCATTGAACATTGAAAATCAAAATGAAAATAGACATTGGAAAATGCAACAAGAACTAGATGTTTCATAATTTGAGTTTCATAATCACGATTCATGAATCATAATTACAATCAACTATCCTTGTATCATCAATGTTCAAACTTCAAAACTTCAAAAATGGAGTACAAAATAGTAAATGCTAATAGTAAATGGCTCCAGGCTAATGGCCTCATGCCTCTGGAAGTCTCCTAGAAGTTTCCTTCGAGCCTCCCAGATTTTGCTTGGAGTCTCCTAGAAGTTTCCCTTGAGTCTCCCAGAAGTTTCCTTGGAGTTTCCTTGGGTGGAGGGGACTTCTGGAAGTCTCCCAGAAGTTTCCCTGGAGTCTCCCAAAAGTTTCCCTGAAGTCTCCCAGAAGGGGACTTCGGGGGGATGGGGGGACTTTGGGGGATGGGGGGACTTCGGGGGGGACGGCGGAGAAACGGGGGGACGGCGGAGGGACGTTTCCTAGGCGTCTCCCCGTCTTGGAAATGTCCCCGTCTCGGAAACGGGTGGTTTTTCCCGTGGGGGGGGGGGACGTGTCCCCGTGGAACACTGGTTATAACCCTAACTACATTAAACTTGTGATCCTAGGGCAAGATTTTAGGCAATCCCAGAAAGGGGACATTACAATGTCTTGGTCGCCCCCCCTTTGAGTTTAAAATAAAAAAATTCAAAATAAATTTTTGAATGTGTTTCTTGCCTAGGCCGACCTCTGCTAGGTAGGCACCCCTTTGTGCATTTAATAATAAAAATTTAATTTATTTTTGGTGGCTGCTGGGCCGGCCTGAATTTAGGCACCCAAAGTTGAAGGGTTTAAAAATAAAATTAAAATTAAAGGAAATATTGCTGGGCTGACCTTGTTGAAGGGTTATGACTATTGGTTGAAGATGCCTCTTGAAGATGTATAAATAGAAGGTTGTTGAGGAACATTTTATCAATCATTCATTGAATATCATTCCTAATGTCAGAGCAGACTTACAGCAGAGAAGAGCAGCTTATGTGAGGAGAAATTTTTGAAGACTATGAGAAAATTATTTCAGACTTCATGAGCAGATGGTTGCAGCCCTTATGAGCAGAAATTATCAAAGAATATGAGCAGATTCTAATGTGCATTATTGCAGGTCTATGAGCAGAAATATTTGTGGAAGTAGTGCATCTTTGTGATCAGATTTGTGGGCATATTTTGAATCACTCTTTGCAGATTTGAGTAGAGGTTTTAGAGAAAAGATTCAAGGTAGAGTTGTGTGTAGAGGCGGGCATATTTTTGAAGGGATCTAGGGAAAATCCAACGATACCATCATTACTTTGTATTTCGAAGGTCGGTGCCTTCTAATCAACAAGATTCAGAGGTTGGAGCCTCTTGCTCAAAGAGATCGGTGTCTCTTGTTGAGTTGGTGCTCAGTGGAGGGGATTGGTGTCTCTTGTGGGTTGATGCCTATGAAGTTCTAAGAAGATTTCTATAAAAGCAATATTTTTCTGTGGTTTTACTCCACAAGGGTTTCCACATGAAATTGTGTGTGTTATAATTTGCTAGATCTCACTTGTGTGGATTCCTTGATTATTGTTTTATGGTTGCTAAAGTTAAAAACTGAAAAAGTTGGTCCTATACCGATTCACCCCCCTTTTAGTATAAGTGCGTACTTGTTTTCTTCAATTGGTATTAGAACCAGGTTCCTTCGAAGAAAGCCTAACCGCTTGAAGGAAAGATCTTAAGAACACACATGGTGAGTCGAGAACGGTTTTCCTCAAGCCGAGCACCATTGTTCGACAGAAACAACTATGCTTTTTGGAGTATGAGGATGTGCATTTATTTGATGGCCCATGGATTTGATATATGACAATTTGTGGTGGATGGCTATGGCACCATCTACTCCATCAATGGCTATGAATGCAATTCTAAGTGGTCTAACTGAATACAAATTTTTCAAAGTCATGCATTGCACATTGGCAAAAGAGATGTGGGATAAGCTTCAAACGACTTATGAAGGAGACGAGGAAAGTGAAAAAAGAAAAGGTCCAAACCCACAAGAGACAATTTTAGAGTTTGAAGATGAAGGATGAAGAGAATGTTGCCGCCTTCTTTCTCTGCATGGATGAACTCGTGAATGCCATTCATTGTCTTGGAGAAAATATTGAGGATGAGGTTGTTGCGCAAAAGGTTTTAAGATCTCTACCCATGAGATTTGATGCAAAAGTTTCCGCCATTGAAGAAATGAAGGATCTAAGCACTTTGAAGATGGATGAGTTACATGGCATACTTACCACTTACAAAATGAGGACTGAGAAAGGAACATCATCAAAACATGAAGTTGCCTTTAAAGCATCGAGAATAATGAAGAACAAAGGACCCTTATCAAGTGAAAGTTCAAGCGATGAGGAAGAGGCTAACTTTGTGAAGAAGTTCAATAAAGGAACTATCAAGCGTAAAGGTAAGTATACTCTTAAATGCTTTAATTGTGGTGATATAGGTCATTTTGCTGCTAAATGTCCATAGGTTGGAAGTGATAGAAGCGAAGAAGTATATTATGACAAGGGAAAAGGCAAGAAAAGTCTGTAATGACCCCTTTCTAGTGGAACCACTTAAACCCAAATCTTGCATATGAGGTGCTCCTCGAAGAGACATTAGAAACATTAGAGATCAATAATAACATCTAATAAGATCAAGATGATACAAATATTTCATTCTTGTCAAAGGACTATTCGTTTCCTCATCACCCACTATGAATGTTTCTTCTATAATGTATAAAACATATTTCAGGATCCCATAGATGGAATATTATATCCTTTAACCTCATAGTGAATGTATAGGGTCATTATTACTTATAAGGCTCAAGAATTGCTACAAGCATCATTATTGGATAGTCGAAATAATATATTATTTATATATATATATCTTGTATGTGTCCACCACTCATGAGGTATTTACGAGTCTCAATATATATATATATATATATATATATATATATATATTGAATATATATAATTATCAATTACCACAAATTATATTTAGACATATGAATTATATATAGGAAACATATTATATTTGCTATAATTATATTTATCATATATATTAAATATACATGACAAACATCAACCATTACTAAATTCCTAATATATTCATTTATTACCATTTATTTATTCTTGATACATTACTTACCTTGCTGCCTGGATCGGTCTGCAAATACTCCTGTTTCTTTCTTGGATTATGTATATCTTTCTCTCTGATCATCTCGGTGATATCCCCTCACTAAACTTATAGTGGCTGCATCAAATATCTTCATTCTACAGAGGTCTCACCTTCCAAAAGGTTGTGCTACTTCCTAAACCCTAGGCGCTGATTTATCTTTATTTCTGGGCAGAGATGTGGTCCTTTTGGAGAGCTATGAGTTCTTTTAAAGAGGACGTGTTCCACATAAGAGGGAGGTGACTCATGTATGTTACTCCTATGCACTTTGCATCAGTGCTAAATCACTTATTTGGAGGCGTATTAATCATTCAGACCTGTACGTGGCTTTCTGAGGTGGAGTGTTGCTCATTCTCTGGCGTAGGGTACTCGCAAAGTGGCTATATAGGAGTTTACAGAGGGTATATGCCTGATAAGGGATGCACTAGTCATAATTGAAGGGAGACGTGTTGCTGTCATGGAGTTCTGAACAGTTTGCAAGCAACCACCAGTCTGAATCTCTGTAATCTCCTTTAGATTTGTGTTGACCCTCCATTTGAATTCTTTGCTGGAGACGTGACTTTTCCAAGACTTGGTGTTGGAGCCGATTCACCACCAAGGGTCGACTCTTTTGACCCATCGATATGTTTATGTGTTGTTTGGAAATATTTGCCTTTATTTTGATGTTTAGTAAAATTTCATAGTTTGTATTCTATTTTATATACTCTCCTTTATTATTATGATATTACCTATAAAGATCATTTTTATATTAAATGGTAATTACTCATACTTTTATTTTGAAATTTATTTTATTTGTTAATATTTTATTATTATAATATTTGTTTAATAATATTAATTGTTGTATTGTTTAGTACTTGTATTTTATTATAATATTACCTAATATTGATATATATATATATATATATATATATATTTTGATATTCACTTAGATATTCAATTTATTTATTTATTAGTATTTTAGTATTTCATATTTACAATTTTGGGGGACATGACAGTCCTCCCTGCCCAAGATTGCTTGTCCTCGAGCAATCACAATTCCAATTATCTTTTCACTTCAATAGTTACAGCTCCTTAACTCAAGAAGTAGTTTGACAAACGAAATTTAGCTAATCTTTAAGCATAAGACATCTTGGAGTAATCTTGTTTGAAGATACATCTGGAGTGAAGACACTTAATGGGGCATTAATACATGTATATTTTGGAATACATGTGGATTACAAAGTATATTCATACATAGGTGGCATAGTGTGAATGCACGCAAGTCGCAAGCTATACACATCAATACAAGTAAGATACAAGGTATGCACATGAATTCCCGTTGCAGAGTCTACACAGATCATACATAAATCATAAAGTATCCATCCGGAAGGCACTTGATTACACATAAGTCATAGTAGGCATTTGGATATACACATAAATCACGCGGTATACACTTGAATGCATTTGAATACATAAGTCACTCTTGAATACACTTATGGTGTGAATCATAGTCATATAATATACTTAATAATATACACATAAAGCATGAAGCAATCACTCAAGGCATGGATCATACACTCGAATACAAGTGCCACAAACATCTATACACGCAGGTCTTGAATTGCATTTGAATACATGAGACATGAATCAAACACCGGCATACATGAGAAGAGTATTCATGGAGTGAATATGTTGAAAATATTTAAGACATAAGCAAACATCTAAATATACAGAAGAAGTGAAGCATATCATAGACTCATGAAACATATACATGGAGTGTACGCATGGAGTTTTTCTAAGAAATCTGTTGTAAGCAGTAGTACACACTTCACGGAGTCATGGAGTATACATAGAAGTATGAATCATTCGCATGAGAACAAATGATTACTTATAGGTGATAGAATTACATGTAGGAATACACGCAAGGCTTTGTAATACACGTTGGCAAGATCATATACAAGAATACACATGAGATACGTAGATCATAGCACAAAGTACATACAGGCATTCAAACATGAGGACACATATCAAAGAAGTAGATGAAGCATGAAGTATTCATATTAGCACACATGAAGCATATATAGGAATTACACACATGGAGCGAGAAGCATTTAGTCACTACTTAAGACATGAATATTCAAGTACACTCAATTCTACTTCTATGCATGGAATATAAGCATATCATGCATTCAATAAATGGAAAATACACAATATGAAGCATTCATTTGAATATACGTAAAGCACAAAATGATCCTACATATAGAACATAGGTATAAGAATGCTCGTAGACACACTCAATAAATACAAATAAACATATATAAGGCATGAATTACGCAATCACAAAGTATTTAAGAATGGAATAGTCATGTATTAGAGTACATCCGTCATGAAGTGAACAAGTAAGATGCTAAGCATGTCCATATATACCATGAAACAAAAACACCATAAAATAGGTAAAGCATGAAGTATATGTGTGAATAACACATGAAGTATATGCACAAGTGCATGAAGTCACAAAGCATACGTACGAATACATGTAAGTCATAAAGTATACACTTGAATACATCGTCATGAAGTACATACTTGAATTCAAGGTCACAAAGTATACAAATACGTCATAGAGTATAAACTCGAATACATATACAAGTCACTCAAATACAAGTACAATCATAGAGTATACACTCAAATACAATTACAAGTCATAGAGTATACAAACACAATCATAGAGTATACACCCAAATACAAATTCAATCACCAGTCATAAAGTATACACTCAAATACAAACACACTCGAATGAAATATACCGTCAGACAATTGGGAAGGGGGATTTGGTGCATTCCATACTACACCGTGGACCCGTCCACCATCCCGAGGTCATCAAGTACATACATGAGTATGAAGCAGGCACACAGATACATGTAATACACAAGTATTCACATGAACATATGTTACAAAGCATACATATAAGTCACAAAGTAAACCTTTGAATACACTGGAATACTCATAAATTATCTCAAAGCATATACTTGAATATATGTGAGGCACATGTAGCATTGACTCAAACAACACCTTGCTGAAGTTATTGGTCTCCTCAATCATAGGTATGGTTGAATAGGATGGCTGCAATGGGACTCCCATAGAGGTGTTCCTTCCAAGCCCAAGAGCAGCTATGCAGGCCCTCTTGGCCCAACAATGGCAGACACACAGTCATCCATGTGGGTGGGCTACTTGGAAGGGCCTCTAGCACCTGCTATCCCTTCTGCACCTCCTATTTCCCTATCCCCTACTATGATGAAGAGTTTCTCAAGTTGATCCAACCATGCGTTAGTTTGGAGGAAGGATTTCCATAGGAGGCCTTTCGAGCACTCCCTTCTCAGCCCAAGAGTGGCTAAACAACCCCCTTGGCCCCCAATGGCAGACCACAGTCATCTAATGAGGGTGGTCTACCTCAAAGGGACCCTAGTATCTGCTCAACCTATTGGTTCCATCCCTCAACCAACTACATGATTGTTTGATGATAAAAACAATTGCATCTAATGATTATCAAATTGACAATTTACCCATAATTACACCATGCTATGGGGATTCATGAATTTATCAAGATATTAAGAGTTCAATGTAAATGATCTATTTACCATATGAATGTATATGCAGTAGTCCCTTATGCTATTCGATGTTTATATTGATCAATTATCATTCCCAAATTCTAACACTAACAACTAACACCTGCGGGTAGAGTTGTTGTGAGCGACTATGCACTCATATTGAGTGCTCTTCAAATTATGGAGAGCTCCTCGTTATGTAAAATGTGCACAAAGGAAAAATAAGCTAAAACTATGTCCCCACATCTTTGGCACACAACACTGGGGCACAAAGGCTTTCTTGAAAAGAACTTACATTAGAGCTGGGTTTCTAGTTCGCAAATCAACTAAACTGCAACACATCTATCAATCTCCTCGGAAAGCAGGCGAGGAAGCGGGCAAGGTTATGACTATCGAGACGATAAACGCTTCAGATTCTCTACTTGAAGGCAATTGGGCGCAACTATCATCTCAATGCGAACAAGTTAAGCACAAAACAGATTTGAGAATTCACGATGGCAATCTTATGAAACCCTATGTGGCATAACACTCAATCAGCATAGTAAAGACTCGCAAAACAGCTTTATCATTAAAATCTCTATGAAACCCTGTGTGGCATAACACTCGATCTTAATGATAAAAGATTCACAAAACAGATTTTCTAATCTATGGGAAGATTTACCATGAAAACTTTATGAAACCCTGTGTGGCATAACACTTGATCAACATAGTAAAGACTTCACAAAACGGTTTTATCATTACAATCTTACGAAACCCTGTGTGGCATAACGTTTGATCATAACAATAAAAGATGCACAAGACAGATTTATCTAAACTATGGAAAGAATCCACTATCACAATCGCATGAAACCCTATGTGGCATAACAATTAATTGCAATAACGAAGACACATGAACCAATACAAAAAGAGCAATATTGAGGGCAAGGTAGGTGCAGCATATATTTCTCTCAAGCAAAAGTTAATTACAAATGAGCAAAAGCTCTTATTTATATACATCAAGGTGTAGGTAACCCTAAATCACCGCCAGGTTCACTCTGATTCTTGCAATGCATGCAAGTTGTCGCCTAACCTAATGAAGTAAACTATCGATTAGCGAAGCTACCATCGATTCATGGTACAAAATAACCTAATTGGACAATGTGCAAGCATGCACGTCCTTATTTAAAGCAAAGTTAACTGGCCACTACCTTCAGTTAACTGGAAACCCTAATCCTAACTCCTGTGTTGATAATTCCAAGGACGAGATAAGCATGTGTTAAGTCAGCAAGTGAACTGAAGACTGAAAGTCAAGTTAACTGCCGCTCATGACTCAACCCTAGAAATTAACTGCACGTTCCAACTGGCAGATCACTCCATGTCAACTCGGTCTAACACTTCGACTAAGAACTCATCGATCTCTCTGTCATCTAGTACTTTGACACTACTCAAAACAACAGTCTGTTTCTTTAGTTCTTTGTCACTTTCCTTGACTGTATGCATACATTCTTTAACATTTTCAGTCGCCTTCTTGAAACTAGCTGAAATTTCTGAAAATGTGATCAGAACCTCCATCAAGATATATCAAACATGCTTCTGAAACTCAGTTTGTACAACCTCGAGATCAGTGTAGGTATCATCTTCACGAAGATAATGGTACGGGATTTGAGTGACTTTGGCGGCTTCGTAAATGAAGTAATCTCTGTTCCTTCTGCAGCGTAACACTTCATTGTCAGCTGCTCTGATGAAAACCTAAATTAAGACCAATTTGGTCTCGAATTCAGTCTAGTTGAACTACCTTCTGAAAAACTTGCCCGTTGACTGTGAACACGGCTATGTTCTGACAACTTTCTTCGGAAAGCTAAAATGCTCGGTGAGGCTAAAAATACCCTGTCGAAGGATAATTTTCACCAAAAATTCTGAGACATGGGTTTTCTAATAGGAAAATGATTCTAAGACAACCCACAGCATCAGAGTGAAAAAGAACGGTTTAGCCTAACGTCTGAAGACACCGATTCGAGGTGCGGGGTTTTAGAGCTTCTCGGGGCAATTTTTCTTGAAAAAATCTGGAACATGGGTTTTGTGCACAACAGAATTCTGAACAAACCCAAATGATACAATTTTCAAAAAGATGTGATTTTATCCCACATGCAAAGAAATCTTCGGAAAAAAGCACTGAGCTTCAGAATGAAGGCTGCGGGGCAATTTTCTCGAAAAAATCTAAGACATGGGTTTTGCTGCTGATGCTGAAATATGCGAACCCAGATGGTCAGATTCTGAATATTTTTCCGTTTTCTTTGACATGCGAAGAAAGTACCTAAGATGAGAAATAGAAGAAATAAGACAGAAGATAGAAGGTTTTGCTTGTCTGTTTCTGAAAAATCTGCAACTCTCTTCTTCAAATCTTTACAAAACCTGCATGCAAAGTAGAAATAAAGTCTAGAATTGACTTCTTCTGAAGAATCTGAGCTTGTAGCTTCGAAGAACGCTGAAAACGGACACTTGAATCACCTTAAGCTTGCTGGTTGCTCAAGAAAATACAAGCTTTCAGAGCAAAAGATGATGCAATAATGGACGCCACTCTTGAAATATATAGAATTTCATCATAAGAAATTCACACTAAAGCAAGCATGCATTAAAAATGGCGCTTGGCTTCTCATTGGACCCCTTCACAGTTAACTGAAACTCGAACAAGCTCAATAAGTGGACGTGCTTTAGGGTTTGCCCTTTCAACACTTCAGTTGAACTCATCATGCGATTTTAGCTTCAGTTGAGACTTGTCTTAAGTTCGCCATCTTCAAATTTGCCTTGGATTCATCAATTTGACCTAAGGCGTGCCCTTTAGATAGCTTCAGTTAACAACAAGAATAAGATGAAGGATTCGCCATCTTCATGCAAAGAATAAGCTAAAAATAGCGACCCTTTTAGAAGTTCAGTTTGGCCTTCAACAAGTGCGCCAACCTCACATGCTTTAATCAATTAAAATCTAAAAATAGCAACCCTTTTGAACTAAAGTTGCCTTCCTTAAAAAGTGCATAGCTTCACACAAAAATGCTTCACTTTTCACCTTAAATATGGCGACCCTTTTGAAACTCAAGTTGACATGCAAATTCGCCATACTTCACAAATCTTATGCTTCACGCTTCACAAACTAATGCTTCATCAAAATATGGCGTCCCTTTTCATGACTTCAGTTAACATGCAATGAAGCGCCATTTTCACAATTTTGACAACTTTGACCAAATTCGGCATGCATGCAAACTTCAGTTGACTTTTAGTGATAATCTTCAGTTAAACTTAACATGCAATCAAGTTAACTGAACATGCAAGGTAGTTAACTGAACATGCAAACCAGTTAACTGAACATGCAAACTGAAAGATCACTCCACATGCAAACATATGAACTGAAGATGACAACCCAGAAATCGTTCAGTCTAACTGCAGTTAGAACTCCAGTTAAGGCGTCCATTCAACTCACTTTCGAAAATTTCAAATTTGAACTCTTGGGCGAATTCCAAACTTAGCCAAATTTCATGAAAATTTAGGCTAAAACCTCTGCCGGGACCTCTGTTCATCCTCGACCTTTGGTTGGTGACTTCTCGTTAATTTGGTGACGGTGCATTCGCGGGCCGAGTAAAAACAGTCAATGATATCTTGACCTTTGCATCCATGGCCCGGCGAAGGCTTAATCCAGCGCCTTTTCAAAGCTGCGCTTTTCCTGACTTAGTCAGGTGACACGCATTTCGAGCGAAGGAAAAACAAATCCTTCATAACTTGATTTATCAACTTTCGGAGTGGAACTCGAGTTCGCTGCCGAAGCTAAGCTGGGTGTACGGCGGCTGCACAAGGCATTGCCCAAAAAAAAAAAATCATCTAAGGGTGAAAAACAAAGGGCGGCCGCTTTTCAAAAGTTACTCTTTCATTCAGAGACTTAGCCATTTACGAAATAAAATAATATAAAAAACCTCGTGCAGGCGGCGAGACATCTTGATCGGCGGGCGAACATGAACAGGACACATTGGTTATACGAAATCGCCCGAAGAAAGCATTAAAGGCCTGAAAAGCAGGCGCCTTTCTCAAAATGTGCTCTTTTGCTCTTTCTTCTGATAGTTTGACTGAGATTTAACCCAACGTTTGACCTCAGGTTCAGGCGCTTCAGCAACTCAGATTCACCCTCTGACGGATGCGTCGCGAAGCTTGAACGAATGTAAGATAAACGTCTTGGATGACATTGGTCAAAACCTAAATGCAGCACCTCAAAAGGCCGGGCGCCTTCTGGCTAGCGCTTTCGGTCAGCCAATTCTTGCTTTTCGCCTCGATCTACTGCTGTGTCTTAGTAACTTGCTCGAAACAGGTCCGTTTGACAGGCTTGATAGCTCACTGCGAAGCTGACGTGATACCGGACAAATGTCTGCTGGAGATGACAAACCCTAAAAACAGGATCTGGACCCCTAAAAGATAGGGCGCCCATTTGAAAATGTGCTCACCTCTCCAGAGATAGAAAATTTTGACGTTTTTCGTTCAGATTTTCACTTTTCTTAAATCTCTTCGGTAACAGACTGACATAGTACTGACACCAACTCCATATTTAAAAACCCCAAAAACGACCATTTGACGACACTCTAACAAGATTTAGACTCAATTAAGCAAAATGCCTTAGTGAAGCAAAAATTTTGGTTTTGGGTACAACACTATTCAATGTTTATATTGATCAATTATCAAATATTAATAACTCCATTAACATCTTTATCAGTATCAAATCCAATTTATCAATCATTAATATTTACATTCATAACATGTTTAACAAATAGTATTTTCTAATTATATGAAGGTATTTATGATTGTTGATTTAGGGCTATGAAAGTACGCACCTTGTTGTACCCAAAATAAATTTTCGGCATTCTGCTTAATTCGAGCTAAATCATGTAGAAATGCCATCAAAAGTTTGTTTTAGGTCAAACCAAACATAAGGTTTTTGTGGGTTTCTATCAAGGAACATGTGTAAAATTTTGAAAAATTGAAAATTAGGGTTTCAAACCCCTATTTTTAGGGAAACCCCTGAAAGTAGGACCTTCTTGGAAATGATTGAAAATGATTTTGATAGGATTAGTCGACTTCACGATCACACTGGTCAAGTTAGAATCATCAAAAAACATGTTTTACTCTGGTGGGTCTATTTTCATTTTTCAGGAACAAAGTTAAGAGCTCCGTAGCCATTAATGGCAGATTGGCCAGTACCAAGTGTTGAAAGCTAAGCCTCGAAAGCTTCGACGAAGAATCCATGGTGGAAATCCTAAAAAAGATGCTTTGCGATGGAGGGGATTTTCAAAGTTGAAAAATGCCAAAATTTGGCTAAGTCCGGAGAATGCAAGCCTTGCTACCAAGAGGAGGCTGAGCAATCAAATGCCTTAATCATTTTTCCAACAGCCGTACATGCAGCACGATGAAGGTGATTGCTTGGATGCACACGTCTGTGTCGTCAACAACAACGATCAAATCAATCACGATGCACAGCGACCGCGAAGCATGAAGAAATGAAGTTTTTCAAAGGAAATAATGAAACTGCAAGCTAAAAGCACCCCTATTGGTCAGTGGCGCCCTTGAATTCCAAGAGTCAAATGCAATCATCAACTTTCATCAAGGCGGTCATCTCTTATGTGTTTCTGCTGGCTTTCAAACTCATTGTCAAGTGAGACCATCTGATTTAGAGATCACCGGCAAATGCCAACGAAGTATGGAGATGCTGCAAGCAAGAGCCATTCAAAATGGCAGTCCAACCTGAAAAATTCGCCCCTACTGAGGAAAGGCACCCTTGAACAAGATGGCCCAGATGTCAGTTCCTGAGAAAACTTGTCTTCGAGAGATCTCTGACATCAGCTCAGCTTCACAGTGAACCTGTTAGTCAGCTTGCGAGACAAATCAAACAACAACAACGATTGATCGTCAGAGCATGCAAGATGGAAGATAAATCAGTGAGCTTCAAGGCAAAGCGCCCCTGTTGGCCAGGGACGCCCTTCTTTTTGAGACACCTGATGAAGTTATAAACAACTGCTCTATACAAGGAATTTGTTTAGCTCTCTTTCAGCTTCGTGATCAATTTGACAACACGTTCATAGGACCTATCAAATAGTCAGAGGTTGAGATCAAGCAAAAAATGCCAAAGGTGAAAGACTGAATGAAGAAAATGAAAATTGGCTAAGTACCAAGGAAAAGCGCCCCTACTAAAGAAAGGCGCCCAGTCTTTTGTTCATGCAGATGCAGTTTATTTGCTCAGCGACCTCCAGGATGACCACCTCCATTTTGATCGATCTCGACAATGAAACCATCAGCAAAGGCAACGGACAAATCAGTCATCTAACGACGGAGATCAAACTGAGGCAGTTTATAACATGAAAAATGACAAGTCAAAAGCCAAAAGTGCCCATGCTTTTGAGGGACTAAAACTGACTTTCAAGAGCTATGAAACTAGTCATCCTTTCCAGGACTGAGCTGGTTATCCAATGCTTCATCAAACGAGGTCATCCGACTCATCAATCAGCAGTGATATCAGATTGAAGCACGAAGGGTCTAAATGGTGAAAACGAAGAAGTCATAAAAAATTGACTTAGTCAGGTGTAAAAGCGCCCCTATTGAGAAAAGGCGCCCTTAATTTTGGAGCCTCATATTTAGTTTTCTAACTTGACAACTCCTAGACACATCTCTTTAGGGTTGTTCCATCTCAACAACAGATCCGTCAGTAGCTGCTCAAGATCAACTGAATGACCGGGAGAAAGGATCGAACAGAGGCACTTCAGCTTGAAAAAATGATGAAAAAGTGTTCAAACTCAAGGATGCCTAAAAAGGTCAAAGGTGAATTTGTTGACTTTAGATATTTTGGAGGCAAAAGTGGACAAATGTCCCACAATCAATGGAAATCAAATTTTA
>VDFB02076024.1:0-76576 GCA_007258455.2 Sequoia sempervirens
TGTACTTGCACTGGGAACAAACGAAGAAGCTCAAAAACGTGAAAACTCCATTTTAAGCTGATCTTTGGATGACTGCTGCCTGAACTCTGAGAATCGGATGACTATGCTTGATATCTCGTCGGATAAGCAGACTGGTCGTGAACGAATTGACTGCATCCGACATCGAAACTGTCGAGATCTACCCCCTCGTTAAGATGGGCGCCCTCAAGCTAGAGGCGCGCTTTTGCCTGAAAAGAGCAAAATTCTCACATCTGAAACTTTAAGGATTTCAACTTCTGTCGCTGTTTGCCGGAGCTGTGGATCTCGGAAAGTTAGGCTGGATAGCTCGACGGATAGCCAGACTGATTCTGAAGAGACTAACTGGATGCTTGAACATTTTAACCAGAATCTTGACCTTCAACAAGTTGGGCGCCCCTGGGCTATACTTGCGCTTTTGTACTTTTCCTCTGAGAAATCTCCATGATTTGATCACTGAAAACTCTGTTTCGATCATTGAAATGACCGTCTGCAATATGAAATGTTGTCGTGAGATGCTCCTCCATCATTGAAAAGCACTTATCTGAGTCCCTGCTTCGGTTCTGATCAATAAAACTGACTTTGACTGACAAACTATTGACAAAAACTCCATGCTTGATATTGCCCAAGACCGTGTTCTACAACATTTTAGCAAAGTTTAGACTTTTAAATGCAAAATGCCTTGATGAAGCAAAAAATTTGATTTGGGTACAACAATGAGCATGGAGGCCAGAGCACGATGACTTGAAGTGATGAAGCACGATGATATTACAACCTTCGGAAGAGGATAAAGTTATGAGTTTCAACCTCGAAGGAAGAAAGTTGCAAGAAAATGGCTAAGTGTTGAGAGTTAGTATAACTCAAGTGACAAAGAATGGAAGCTCGAGCAAAGTTGAAGGATGACGTCAAGAAAAGGATCGAGAACAGTGTGAACACGTCTACAAACGGGAATCTTCTAGAAGATGGTGGCTATTAATTGCTCATTTATTGCCCCACTCTCCATTATGGCGGTTTTTAGGGCAAATCTTGTTTAGGGCTGAGGTGGTGCAATCGGCCATCCAGCCCGATTGTAATCTAAGCCGTCCGTTGGACTTGGCCAACTATAAAAGGGGGAGTCCCCTCATTTGTACCTCATTAGATTTAGAGGTAGAAGCAGAGCTTAGAGGAGTAGAGAGAAGTTGATAGAGTAGAACGTAAAGTAGTGTAGATTGAAAAGGAAGGAAAGTCTTCCCTTTGGATACTTTGTAAGAAGTTGTCATGTATGCTTTCATAATAAAAGAATTTTCATTGATGGTGAATTCTTCTTTGTTGTGAATAGTTGTTGAGGCTTCTTCGTCCTTCCAATTCACGTAGCATCTTGAAGTAGCTTAAAGTAAAGTAGATTTCATTTCATGCAAGTACTTAGCAATTGTGGAATGTGGTGCTCGATTTGAACAAGACTTCGTTCGTCCATACCACTAGCGGGCTCGCTGACGGTGGGTTCGCCTTGCGTGGTCAACTAGAACTTTGTGAAACTTAACTTCGATCATGGTTTATATGTTGGCATGCGTCGTTGTGATGGTGTCTTCATGCTAGATCGTGATCTGAACATCTTGAGTCACTCCTCTGAAGATTGCACCAGTTCTGCAGAAGCTGTCCGAAGTGAGGCAAAACGGAGCTTGGTTGAAGCTTGTGAATTGATCGCCATGTCCTACATTTTAGAATAGAACATAAACTTCTTAGGCCCTATACCCATTTAATTTCAGTTCATTTCTGGTTAGAATTAGGAAACTTGTGCTCACTTGCCAAATCATTCGAATCATATGAAAGCCCTTAGTCCACTGTCTGCTGTCAACTGTCGAACAATTGTGTAAGTCCCCTCGTGAGAACACAGCAACTCACATCAAACCAACTGAGGGTATTCTAAGTATTCGAAACCTTGGAGTTGAAAGCATGATCTTACTCGCAATCTTAGCATGCTGAATACTTTGTTCAAGAGAGGATAGGGTATCCGTTGGGAAAATTTATTCTATGTTGGTGCGGTCTCAAAAACCACGTCAACAGCACCACCTGCTGCAAGTCAGAAATAATGAATGTTCGTTCATCCCTTGCTTCCTCCTCATGAACTTCTTCTCTATCATTATTTTGACGAGGCTCATCAATCTCTATAGGCCGACTATCTCCCGAACCTTGGGTCTTGTTGATGTGTTTTTCATGACCGCACCAACATAGAATAAAGTCACCAACGGCTACCCTATTCTCTCTTGATCAAAGTATCCAGCACGCTAAGATTGCGAGAGAGTTCGTGCGTTCAACTCCAAGGTTCCTGTAGTGCGAATAGTCTCAATTGGCTCGATGTGATTTGTTGGTATTTCAAGGGGACTTAAGGAATTGTTCAATAGCAGAGGAAGGGGTTTTCACAATTTGACAGATTTATCAATGAAGCACGGGTTTCCTATTCTAACCAGAAAGTACTGAATTTAAAGTGGTTGCAGGGTTTAGAGAGTCTAAATCTATTCTAAGTGTGGGATATGGAGCTCAACTTCACAAACTTCAACTGGACTTCGCTTTGCCTTGCGTCGGACAGCTTCCACGGAGTCGGTGCAATCTTCAAGGGAGGTGACTAAAGATATTCAAACCACCACTTGACATGAAGATACCATCACAGCAATGCATACCATGATTCAAACTGTGATTGAAGTTAGGCCCACAATATTTCCAGCTGACCACACAAGGCGAACACACCGTTAGTGAGCTTGCTAGTAGTATGGATAAGCGAAGCTTGCTTAGATCAAACACCACATTCCATTATTACTATCTACTTGCATGAAATGAAATTTACCTGACTTTAAGCTACTACTCGAATCAGAAGGACGAAGAAACCTTGCTAGCTACTCACAACAAAAGACGAGATCATCATCAACGAAAACTCTTTTTATTGAGAGAGTGTTCACAACAATTTCTTACAAAGTTTTCAAAGGAAAAACTTTCTTTCTTCAAACTACACTATCAATCTACGCTATGCTACTTCTAAGTTGTCTCTCTATCTTCCTATCTCTACTCTAATCTCTACTGTCTAATCCCTACAAATGAGGGGGGGATGCCCCTTTATATAGCTGGCCAAGTCCAATGGACGACTCAGATTACAATCAGATGGATGGCCCAAATTGTGCCACCTAAGCCCTAACCCTAAAAACCGCCACCAAGAAGAGTGGGGTAATAAATGAGTAATTAATGTCCACCATCTCCTAGAAGATTCCTATCCATAGACGTGTTCGCATTGTTCTTGTTCTTCTTCTTGACTACAGACTTGATGAGTTTGGCCAATACTGCTTCAATTTCTGGTACGACAGGCACATTCTTGATCTGACTCCAAGGCGGTAACTTCTTTCTCGTGCTTGATGATGATTCTCTTCTTAGCCATCATTCTTCAATTCTTCAACACTTGAGCCTTCATGGTTTGGGTGCAACTTGGACATCATGGAGGAGCCTGAAACTCATAACTTTATCTCCCTTCGAAAGTTGCAATATCATCTTGGATTACTTGCTTCATCACTTCAAGCCATCGTGCTTCGGTCTTGATGTTCATCTTGCAAAACAGAAAAAGAGAAGGGCATCAGAACGCTTTATAGTATAAATCCATTTCACTTACCTAATCCCGACATTTTGATTTCCAAGGCTTGATTGGCCTCATTCATCATTTTCTCTAGCAGGCTTTGCCTTCTTTACAACCTTTCATCATGGGCACATATCATCCTGATATTCAAGTTTTACCTCATCTCCAAATTCTTCATGCCTTAGCCAAATTTCCATCTTGTACTCTACTTTTTGTGTACCTTGAAGTTGTGCCTTATGTTGGTTGGAAATTTTGTATTCTTGTGAAAGCATACAAAATTGTGATTTCAACCACAGCACATGAGATTAAACTCTCCTAATTAAGGGAAGGCTCCCCCTTTTCTATCTATTTTAATAATTCATAAATAAATTCTAACTATACATCTATTCTAAATTTGGGTGAAACTCTGTCTTTTTCTCTTTTTCCAGAAAAGACCCTTATTCTTTTCTCTTGTTTCAGAAAAGAATCACAGCTGAAAATATAAATGATTTATGAAGTAAACAAATAAAGAAGCAAAGTTTCCATAAAGGCACAAAGTCCTCCGTTGCTCCTCCGGGGCGGGAAAACAAATTGAAAGCACAAAGTCTTTGGCAATTTACTCTCCTATCAACCTTTTTAGATGATTTTCTGGTAACCAAGTATAGTATGTAGCAGCTCAAAATAGAAAATGAAAGCAACACAAAGTCTGCAAGTTACCCCCTTTGTTTGAGCGTTCTATAATAGCTTCAAACGTGACAAACAGCTCAAAGTTTGTAGTATCAAATCTGAAAACCAATCTAAAACTTTAAACACAATAAGCAGCTCAAAGTCTGCAAGATTGAGTTTAAATCTCTCTTGTATAACACCACAAAACCCACAATCAATTCCAGATAATGTTGTCACATCACAATTTGTACCAACACAAAGTTTGGAAGCAATTTGTTTTCTTTATTGATTGCAATCTGATTTACATCTAAACTCAAAGTCTTAGAATGCATCCACAAATTAGCAGAATTTTGTTGCATTGCCAAAAGATAAAAGATTACAATAGACCCCTTCAAGTATTTATAGGAGAGAGGTCATGAGAAAAATGTGGGAGGATCCCAACTAACTTGAGAAAATCTCTCAACTGATAACTAATTGCAATTGACTTATTCAAAATTACAATCCAAATTGTGATTTGTTTTGTAAGATCTTACATGTAATTACATTTTTCAAAACTACAAGGAAAG
Source organism: Sequoia sempervirens (assembly GCA_007258455.2). Classification (NCBI taxonomy): domain Eukaryota; kingdom Viridiplantae; phylum Streptophyta; class Pinopsida; order Cupressales; family Cupressaceae; genus Sequoia; species Sequoia sempervirens. The sequence continues at coordinate 4,822 of VDFB02076024.1, forward strand.
AACACTTGCAATTGCAAAACTTGTTTCTACATATACTTTGTTGAAAGTAAAATACATAAAACAACCTAATATTTTAATGTCTCATTCCTATCTTTGAAAGATAAGAACTTGCTGATGATCATCTGTAACTCATTAGGATCAGGACCAAGTGTATTTCTAGCAACAACCACGGTCTTAATGATAACATCATGATCTCCGACTGTGACCTCTCTGTGTTCTTCGAAAGCAGCTTGCATCTTATCAAAGATTGTTCAATGATTGACGAACTTGTGGATTGAATCCATGAAGAACCAATCTGAATCGAACTCTTGGTGAAGATTTGCAGTAATCTGAGAAACAACATCATCGGTTGCAAGCAATTCTCTTTCATAACTTAACGATGTGCAAGGGATTTTCTCAAAGCTAGAAAGGATATCCTGCTGTACTTCATCTTTTTGTTTGTTAGAGAAGAAGGTTCCTCTGTCATCGAACAGGAATCTGTAAGGCTAATGAAAAATGGTGGAGAATGAACGGTGAAGACGAATTCGGGTCTTGATGGAGTGATTACAATCAAAAGCAACGCTTTGTCTTCTTGAAACAGCAAGACAAAAAGATTTTTAGCTTGGATTTGGAGTCATGCCTAAAAAAGTTCAACTTTTGAGCTTTTTCAAGTATTTCGGGTTTTTCAATGACTTTAGCAATTTTACAAAAGGAAGTCGGAATTTCTGGGGCATTTAGCAATTTTTATTTTTTTGCAATTTTTATAATTGCAATTCTGGATACAAACCCCGACTTGCAATGGATAAACAAAAACCCGAATTACTTTGAAGGAGCATCACTTTTTGTTTTTGTTCATCTTTTTAAAGAAATGGGAATGGGATTATGAAAGGTTATGGAAGACATGAGAACGGAATGAAGGATGTGAATGAAAGATGAAGGCGAGTGAAAGGTGAAGGGATATTACGGATGGACGAGAGAACAAAAATGAATGGTATATGAAATATAACTGAAAATAGGAAACATATTTTGCAGCCAAGAAATATGTTTTTTAAAATGGCATTTAAAGTGTAAAAACAGATATATGGCGGATGAAATGAAGGTAAAAATGAAAGGCGTTTTAAGCTGATAAAGGTGTATGGAATAAAAGAGAACACGTTTTTGAATGGAGGGCGAGATGAAGGGATAACGCGTTTTCAGTAAAGGCGAGTAAAAACAAAAACATATATTCAAACGATTTCATGAATGAATGAATGAATGAAAGATGAAAACGTTTAGTATAAAAGAAAAACGTGTTTGAAGAAAACCCTAGGCGCGTATATAAACTCAACAAAGAAGATGAAATCCTCTTTTTGAATCACTTTCCAAGTTATATCAAAAGTAATCGGGCCTTTTAAAAGACTTTGCAAATGTTTTAAAATGAAAATCGGGTTTTAGAAATGTCATTGCAAGTCAAAATAAAGTGAAATCGGAATTTTGAGAACTAAATGCAAGTGACTTTGATGAAAATCGGGATTTTCATGAGAATTTGCAAGTGATTTTTATTAAAATCGGGCTTTTTAAATGATATTGCAAATGCTTTTGCAAAATCGGGGTTTTATAAACATTTAACAAGCACTTTTTACTTGAAATCGGGTTTTTTTTATCTAATGGCAATTGACTTAAAGTAAATTGGGCCTTTTAAATCATTTAACAATTTTACTTTTGTCAAAAATGAGCATTCTTAACAAATTCAGACTTTTTGACTCACTTAAGCAATTTCAGAACTTTTTGAATCTTTAGCAATTTTGCTCTTAAGCCAAAATTTCTCTACTTGCCGAGTTGCCCAAAAAACCTGAAATGGATAAAAAATACACGGAAAAGGACTTAGAAATTGACAAAAACGGAAAAGAAAGAGAGAAAGAGTAGCCCAAAGGTTTATAAACCTAAAACTGAGATTTACCACTCTTTGCACCTCGTAATGCGTGCCTTAGAGAAGAAAATCTTCAAATTTTATCAAAATTTTGATTAGTTGTCTTGATTTTTAACAAGTCAAAAATCTGGGACAACACCTTAGAAACTTTATCCAACTTGACGGCGCATCTTGAAGGGTGTTGCTTGATTTCCTCTGCCTCAGAAAGTTCTCCAACCAACATGATACCCCCTTTTTGCCTTAGCCAAATTTCCAACCCATCTGCCTTAGAAATAATTTATTTCCTCTAGAAAATTTCATCAAGCAGGCGCCTGAGAAAAAATTGTTTTCATCAGGAACCTGATCAAAAATCATCTAGTCATCATTTATTCCTTGCCTTAGAAATTTTTTAGATTTTCCCCTTAGAAAATTCATTATTTGAGTGCCCATCAAAAATCTCCTTCTTGAAGGCTTCGGCGAACTGTGGAAGACTTTAAAATCCATTCCTTAGCGCAGACGTCCAATACCCAGAAGAAAATTCCCTTTAGAAAGCATCGAATTCATGTGTCTCCAAACGAAGGGGGTACATTTAATTTTTGAATTTCAGACCTTAGAAAAATATTTTGCCAACAATTTTATTCTTCGTCTTCATCTCTAGGCATATTTTCTTGCTTGGCCTTGAAAACTTTATCATCTTCGTGAAGCTGGCACCTTCTAACTTCTTCTCGCCAATTTTATTCATGCCTCTGAAAATTTTATCTCTTCCATCCACTTAGGCGTATTTTCCTCTAGAGGAAGGTGGAATTTTATGCCTTAGAAAAAATTTCATCATCAAAGTTCATCTTACTTCTCTAGGCATGCTTCTTCTCTTTTGACAGTTAGGAAAATTTCAAATTCATCCTCCTGCCAGCTGGGCGCATTTTAAACTTTATCACCTTTCTCAAGTTTAGGTGTATTTCTCTAATCAGCCTCTTCAACTTAGGCGCATTTGAACCTCTTCACTTTCATTTTTCCATACTTGAATATTTTCCAATCACTTGCTCAAGTTGGGCGCATTTAGCCCTCTGCACTTCCAATTTCCTTGCCTTAGAGAAATTCCTTCATCATTTTTCCCTCTTGGGCGCCTTTTAAGCCTTGAGCTTCCATTTTACAACACTTAGAAAATTTATTTACTTCACATTACCTTGGGCGCATTTAGGACCTCCTACTTCCATTTCTCCAACACTAAGAAAATTTTCTAAGTCATCTAAGTCATCTCCTTGCTGGGCGCATTTACTTGGTCAAGCTTCCACTTTGTATGCCATAGACATTTCCAACTCACCTCCTCCATAACTTGGGTGCATATTGGAGGGTCATCTTCCATTTTGAAACACTTAGAATATCTTCAGGCCACCTTCCCAATCTTGGGCGCATTTCATAGGGGGAGCCTCTATTTTCTCACACTTAGAAAAATCTTCAACTCATCCTCTTTGCTTATAAGGGCGCATTTTGGAGGGTGTACTTCAAGTTTCAAGGACTTAGTAGAATTTTAATCACCCTCTTCTTCCTAAGGCACATTTAGGGTAGGGAGCTTCAAGTTTTGAATGCCTTAGAGTATTTTCTAGTCTTCTCAACTTCTTAGGCGCATATAGAGGTCCTTCAAGTTTCAAGGACTTAGAAACTTTTTAATCTTCCCCAAGTAGCTAAGGCGCAAATGAGGGAGTCCACTTCAAATTCCACACACTTAGAATTTTCTTCAGCCTCTCCACAAGTCAAGGGCGCATTCAAGGGGGCCTACTTCAAGTTTGAGGTACTTAGTAAGATTTTCCATAGCCCCTCTCTTGGGTGCATTTGCATGCGTGAACTTCAAGTTTCAAGGACTTAGGAAAATTCTCAACTCCCCTCAAGTTTGCAAGGGCGCATTTACTATAGCTAGCTTTCAATTTCTATGCCTTAGAAGATTTCAAGGCCCCCTCTTCTTCTTGGGCGCATATGGGGTATCATAGTTCAAGTTTAAACACTTAGAATATTTTTTAAAGACCCCCTTCTTCTTCATGGGCGCATATGAGGCCTTGAGCTTCAAATTTTCAATACTTAGAAACTTTCACCTCTCTTTCCTTGCTAGGGTGCATATGATGGCTGGAGCTTCTATTTCTCCCATACTTAGAGATTTTCAACTTACTTCCAGCTAGCAAGGGCGCATTTGACATGGGTAGCTTCAAGTTTGAAGCACTTAGAGAAATTTCATGCCATCTTCAAGTAGCTAAGGCACATTTCGCCATGCCTGCTTCAAACTTCAAGGACTTAGACAAATTTCAATCACTTCTTCTCCTTGGGCGCATTTTGATTCTGGAGCTTCAAGTTTTCCAAACTTAGTGAATTTTTTCAAAGCTTTCGTCCGATTTGAAGTGGTTTGTTCATGTTGCCCTCAGCTTGCCCTAGCTTTCTATTTTTAGAAAGTTTCTCCAATCTTGCATTTTAAGCTGATTTCAAGCTCCAGAAGGCTTGATTTTCACTTTATCTCGAACCTCGTGATGTGATTGAGATGCTAGCGTCTGATGCCTGCTATTTTTAGCAACTTACTAAAAATAGTAATAGCTCAGAATGTGCTCAAACTTTGCATGCTAAATGCCTGAAGGATGTCAATTGTGACTGGATGCTGCTTCTGTGTGAGCGTCATGTTTCGCCCTAGATTTAGGAAACCCTAATTCCTCTGCACAGGCCTGCTAAAAATAGTAAGTGCTTGATTTTTGAATCTCTGCAACTCTATTTGACCTGAAATTCGCATGATGGAGTCTTCATCCCTTTCTTGACTTGTTCATATTGGTGTCTTGCGCTGACCTACTATTTATAACATGTTTCTGGAGGTGGTTTACTATTTATAGTAACTGCTCAGTTTCATGACTTCCACAACTCCGCTTGACTTGAAATTTGAATGCTGTGATCCTCATCAGTAGACTTTCCCGTTCACACTGGCGCCTGATGCTGACTTACTATTTATAGCTTGTTTCAGAAGTGGCTTACTATAAATAGTAAGTGCTTCAATTTCCTTCAAAGTTAATGTCATCATGGCCACTTTTATCTTTTCCTTTCAAAAGGAATCTTCATCAGCCAGTTCAAAAAGTAAATAGAGCTTCCATAGCTTGGATACCCCCTCTAGATGGCATCTTTAAGTTGAATATAGATGGAGCTTCAAGGGGAAACCCAGATTTATCTGGTGTAGGGGTGAGTATAAGGGATCATAAAGGGATAGTGCTATGTTGTAATGTCCCCTTTTTCAGCATGATCATGTCTGATGGTGGTTAGCCTATTACTCAGACTCTCATAGGCTAACAGGTTGGGTTAGAGGGTCAGTGGTATTTTCTAGAGGAGTTGGTCGTTCTCATTTTCAGAGTTCAGTGATTGGCTCACTGCAGGCCTTGGCAATTCAGGAGTTGACAGCTTCTAATGGCACAGAGATATATGGAGTTTTGAGGAAGTTATGATTATTTAAGTGATTTAAGTTATATTAATTCAATACTTTATTATAAAGTCAAATTGACTTTATTCTTTTAATATCACTTAAATATTCATAAAAGGGTGATTTAAAATTAAATCACTTATGCATAGAAGTGGGCACCCAAGTATTTAATTTGGAACTATTGAAAAGTGAATTAAATATGATTTAAAATATTTAATGATTGCAAGTGGCATCACTTTCTTGAAAGTCGTGCCTTTTTGGATATAAGGCATTTTGGCAATGAGAAACTCACTTATTGATTATTTCGACTTTGCCTTTGGGTTTTCTTCTGTGCTATCCTCTGTAATCAGGGTTTTAGCAAATCTTCCATTGCAGAACGAAATCTCTTCAGTGTTGAGCATTTCTGAGACTGTGAGAGACCAGTCAAATTAGTGCATTGGTGAGAGCTTCATTCAGAGGTTCTATTGAGCTTAATCTGTGTTTCTATTGAGTTTCCTTATCAGTTTCAGGAGGGTTTGAGAGATGGCATCTTTCTTTCATCTGGCAGACACTCTACTTCATGGCCGTACCTTCTGAGTTGAGGATTCTGGCTTTTTGCTTGAAGTGCATGGCTCGTTGTGCAAGGGTGTTTTGGATTTTCTAGGAGAAACCCTTTCCTTTTGAGGGTTTCTCTTCAGCTTCTTTGGCGTTTGGCTTATACCTATCATCTACCTCAGTTTCTAGGCTGTACATTTCATTCTGTAGCTTCCTACACTGGATTTTGTCAGTTTTCACCATCTTGGCTGGCAAACTGGACTTATTTTCTTAAATAAATAATCTGGAAGCTTTTGGGTATGTTTATCATTTGTGATTTATTGGTTTCAGTTAAATAATATCTTCTGCACTCTCATTTTGTAGAAAATAGCTCAAATTTACATTTTATGAGCATTTTATATGATGCGCCCCTTCTCTTCCGTCTACAAACTTTCTTTAAAAAACTAAAAAAACACAAATAAGATAAGAAAATATAGGGGTTTGAGTTGTGAGCCAGCAGGGTTCATCACATATGTGCTAAGTCTTTTAAGTTGATATCTGGGCCTAATAATGCAGTTGAGGCTCAAGCATTATTGCAAGGATTAAAGTTAGTTCTCAGTCTTAAACTTCCCATGATCCAAGTAGGAGACTCATTGATTTTAATAAATGCTTTCTGGGACTGTAAGATTCAAAATTGGAAGTTAGGGTATTGTTGTGACCTTTTCACACATCGCCCCATTCAAGATGGGGACCCCTAATTTTTTTGCTCCATTCTGGTCTTTTGGCTTTGGTTTTTGTCTCTCTCTCTCTCTCTCTCTCTTTCTGTTTCCTTTTTGCTATCTACCTTCAGGACATGCTCGCCATTGAGTTTAAACATGAAATTGGCCAAGTCTGAAAATTAGGGTTTTGAACTTTTTAGCCAATTTGAAGTCAAACGAGGTGAATAAATTGAGATTTGAGATTAACATTGATGTTAGTATACTTCCAACAGGTTTTCACTGAAATTTCATCAGATTCTGAGTACTTACTATTTTTAGTAAGCGCGCAATTACAGGCAATCCTTCAACATTTTTGTGAATCTGACAGTCACGCTGCATCCAGAGCACATCAAGCTACTCACAGGTTAAATTTGAGCTGAAACAGACAACTTACTTTTTTTAGCAGTTCAGCTTCCGGAACCAATTTTAGGGCCTAGATGCAGAGTTTGTCAATGCATGTCTGCATTTTCCTTCTAGGTTTTCAGAGACCTTCGTGATGATGTAACATGCAAAGTGAGATGACAACTTTCAGAGTTCAGCCTTCAGAGGCTATTTTCACGGTTTGCATGTCAAGATTTTCTTTGCATGTCTGCATATTCCTTGTGGGTTTTTCGAGAGCTTCGCGATGATATGACATGCAAACAAAGATAATCACTTCTTCAGCAATTTACTATGTTTAGCAGATACATTCCGGCGGCCGCTTCCCAGCACTTCAGAATCACGAGCTGATCGCAATGCAACAGAAAAGAGGACAAACGGAGGTCATTTGATACGCATGCAAGACCAATTAGGGTTTCCAGCTTTAGGACCGAAAAAGAGGCATAAAAAGTCAAAATTTTCAAAAACCAATATATACCACCGCGATCAGCATCTCTCAAGCTGTCCATCAGTAAAATTTGAAGGCAATTGGAGCACTTACTATTTATAGTAAGGCGTTCCAGAAACAGGCTAAAAATAGTAAACTAGCAGCAGGCGCCGATGTCAGCAGGCAGGTCACGTGGTGAGGAGCGTGTCATTCGAATTTCAAGTCAAACGGAGTTATGGAAGTCTCAAAATCAAGCAGCTGCTATAAATAGTAAGCCACCTCTAGAAACATGCTATAAATAGCAGGTCAGCGCAAGGCATCAGCAGGTATAGGTCAAGCAAGTGATGAAGACCGTATGGCGCGAATTTCAGATCAAACGGAGTTGCAGAGGATGGAAAATTGGACACTTACTATTTTTAGTAGGTTGGTATAGAGGAATTAGGGTTTCCTAAATTCAAGGGCAGGACAAGACAATCATGCAAAGGCAGCATCCAGCCATGACCACCACACCTCAGGCATTTAGTACATGAAATGTGAAGGCATTCTGAGCAGTTGCTATTTTTAGCAGTTTGCTAAAAATAGCAGGTACAGGCAAACATCAAACACTAGCAGCTTAACCACGTCCCGGGGTATGAAACAAAGCAAAATCAAGCTTCCTGGAGTCAGAAGTCAGTTGAAAGCACGAAATTCCAGGAACTTTCTAAAAATAGAAAACCAGGGTGAATTAGGGTTAGCAAGAGAAAATCACCCTAAATTTGGCAAAAGGGCATGAAATTCGAGAAAATTGATAAATTTTCAAGTCCAGCATCAAAGCTTGCTTTAAAAGGCCAAAGATAGATGAAAACTTTCTAAGTGTTTGAAGGATGGAAGTTCACCCTCCTAAATGCAACCCCAAACTTGAAGAGGACCTTGAAAATATTCTAAGCGTTCAAATTTGAAGCATACCCCTCCAATTGCACCCTTGAAGTTCTAACTTGGAGAGTGGACTTTAAAAAATTTCTAAGTCATTGAATTTGATGCTCAGGGAGTCAAATGCGCCCTTGGAGGGTAAGTGGCTTCAAATTTTTCTAAGTATCAAAATTGGAAGTAGGGGGTCCTAAATGCGCCCTAGCTTGAGGGGTGGCTTGAAATTTTTTCTAAGTCTGGAAAGTTGAAAGCTCCGTGGTGAAGTGCGCCCTTGAACTTGAAGCTGGAGTAAAAAGTTCACTAAGTGTTGAAAATTAAAAGCATGAGGGCCTAAATGCGCCCAAGATGAAGAGGACACTTGAAAATTTTCTAATCGTTGACACAAAGTGGAAGCTTGACAAGCAAAATGCGCCCTTGAAGTGGAGGAGAGTTGATAGAAATTCTCTAAGTTTGAAAATTGGAAGCTCATGCCTCCAAATGCGCCCTTGAGGGAAGAAAGCATGAGAAATTTACTAAGTCTTTTAAAATGGAAATAGCACCCCCAAAATGCGCCCTAGAAGAAGATGGAAGCAAGTAAAAAATTCTAAGTCTAGAAAATGGAAGTAGGGGATCCCATATGCACCCACTTTGTGAAGAGGTCTATGCATTGTCTAAGGTGTTGAAATTGAAAGTTCCTCTAGCAAAATGCGCCCAGCCTGAGGAGTGAGTTAGAAAGTTTTCCTAAGTGTTGAGAATTTGAAGCTCAAGGCTTTATTTGCGCCCTAGCTGAAAGGAGGTTTTGAAAAATATTCTAAGGCGTACAAACTCAGAGTTACTCATGGCATATGTGCCCAGATTTGAAAAGAAGCTTGGAAATCCTCTTAAGGCATGAGAATTGCAAGATGAAGACCTTATTTGCGCCCAGCTCAAAGGGAGGGTATTGAGAATATTAAAGGGGCGTTCAAATTGAAATGAGAAGGCTGAAATGCGCCGAGCTTTGAAGGAGTCACTTGGAAATTTTTTCTAAGTGTTGAAAAATGAAACTAGAAGGGGTCATTTGCGCCCAAGGAAGAAGAGGGTGGCTGAAAGTTTCGTGGCTGAAAGTTTCTAAGCTTGAAAAATGAAAGTCCAACACCCCAAATGCACCTAGAAGAGGAAGAAAACTTGAAGATTCTTCTAAGTTTGATGAAGTGGAAGCTTAGCCAGTCATATGCGCCTTTGACCAGAAAGAGGTTGATGAAATTTAAAGAAGACTCCTCTATATGCGCCCATGCAAAGAGGAAGGGTCAAAGCAAGAGTTAAGGCGTTGAATACATGAAACGGACAAGTGGCATTAAGACCTTTTAAATCCGCCATATGAAGACAAGGGAGATTCCAAGGAGTTAGGAGTGGGTCCATTTTAGCATGTATGCGCCCAAAGATGTTGGAAGAAGAATGTGCACCCATTCAAGAATAAAATTGATGGATTTTAAAGAGAGTTAAGGCATTGAAGATGTAAGGTAATTTGAATGGGAAAATATGCTAGGCCTTGGGTTTTAAAGAAGATATTTATTCCTCATGAATGGTAAAATGTGCCCAAGACATTCAAAAGAAAAAAAATTTCTAAGTGAGTTGAAATCAAATTTTCCTCACAGGCAAGGTGATTGAAGATGAATAAAAAAAAATTTTGAGGCAAAATTTCAAAATGCTAAGTGACTTAAATTTTTCTATGGCACAAAATGTTCTTAGAAAAATGCCTAAGTCTGATGGAGAGTGATCAAATTTTCTTAAGATGCAAACAAAATTACCGGAGATGAAGTCAAATGATGCCAGCTGCACAGGGTCAACGAGAAACTTCAAGTCAGAGCAAGGAAATGCGCCTGGAGTTGAAGAAATGGATTAAATTTTGTTGAAAATTAATTTTCTAAGGTTCAAAATTCAAAGAATTAAATGAACCAGTTCGTTGCATACCCATGAATTTGATGCGTTCTGAGAGAAATTTTTCTTCTGGGTATTGAAGATTGTCGATGAGGAATGGATTTTAAAGTCTTCTACACTTTGTTGAGGCCTTCAGGGTGAATATTTTTTATGGGCACTGGGTTGATGAATTTCCTAAGGGAAATTTGAAAATTTTTCTAAGGCAAGGAATTAATGATGTTGTTGAAGATAAAATGCCTTGGCAGATGAATTTGTAAATGATCGCCTAGATGATTTTTGATCGAGTTCCTGATGAAACATTTTGCTCGAGCCAGAGTTGGATAAAATGCCAGCCGAAAAAGTGAAGAAGATGCAGTTGAAGCTAATACTTTTAAGAGATGATTTTAAGGAGATTAAGAATTTTGTCTAAGGCATTGAAATATGATGCACCGGTGTTATTTGCCTCAGCCTATAGATGTTGAAAAATCGTGAAGAAGGTTGGCTAGAGAAATGTAATATCCAGAGATCACTTAGACCGTGGAGGTTCAAAACATGAAAATCCTGGTAAGTAAGGTGAATTTATATTATGAAGTGTTCTAATACCCTTCTCCTTGCTTGTTTTGCAGGAGGAACGTCGAGACCAGGCAGTGATGACTTGGAGTGATGAAGCAAGTGATTCAAGATGACATTTCAACCTTGAAAGAAGAAAAGTTGCAAAAAATGGCTAAGTGTTGAGACTTAGTATAACTCAAGTGACAAAGAAGAAGTTGAAGAACAATGTCAAAAAGAAGATCAAGAGCAGCATGAACGCATTTCAAAGTTGGAATCTTCTAGAAGGATGATGGACATTAATGGCTCATTTATTGCCCCACTCCTCTTGGTGGCAATTTTTAGGGAGAATCTTGTTTAGGGCTGAGGTGGCACGATTTGGGCCATCCAGCCGATTGTAATCTGAGCCGTCTGTTGGACTTGGCCAGCTATAAAAGGGGGAGTCCCCCTCATTTGTACTTGAGTAGAAGCAGAGCTTAGAGATCAGAGTAGAGAGTAGAGCAAAGACACTTTAGTTGTAATATCTTAGCATAGCGTAGTTTGAAGGAGAAGGAAAGTTTTCCTTTGAAAACTTTGTAAGAGATTGTTGCGAAAAACTATTTTAATAAAAGATCTTTCATTGAATGGTGAATTCATCTTTGTTATAAGTAGCTAGCAAGGTTTCTTCATCCCTTCGACTTCAAGTAGCGTAAAGTAGAGTAGTTTTCATTTTCATGCAAGTAGATGTTAGTTGTGGACTTGTGGAGTTAATCGAGGCAACTTCATTTTTATCCATACCACTAGCAGCTTGTTGACGGCAAGTTTGCCTTGTGTGGTCGACTGGAAAACTTTATAAACTTAACTTTGATTGTGATTCATGTATGTGTATGCATTGTCCTGATGGTACTTATATGTTGAATTATAATTTGAAAACCTCTTGTCACTCCCTTGAAGATTGCACCGGCTTTGTGTAAGTTGTCCAACGTGAGGCAAAGCAGAGTCTGGTCGAAGTCTGTCAAGATTGATCCCACGTCCCGTCCTTAGATAGAACGTAAACTTCTTAGGCCCTACACTCTTTTAAATTCGGTTCATTCCTGGTTAGAATTAGGAAACTTGTGCTCACTTTCCAAATCATTCGAACCACGCAAAAGCCCTTAATCTACTGTCTGTTGTCAGCGGTCGAACAATTGTGTAAGTCCCCTTGAAATACCAGCAAAACACATTGAGCCAACTAAGGGTATTCTATTGCATGAAGGAACCTTGGAGTTAAATGTATGATCTATCTCACAATCTTAGCATGCAGGAAACTTTGTTCAAGAGAGGATAGAGTAGCCGTTGGCAACTTTATTCTGTGTTGGTGAAGTCACGAAAAACCACATCAACAGGTATATTGTTAAACATATTTGGTCTCTGCTTAATAAGATAGGAAATTACCAAATTCTACACACTTACAGAGAAGGTAATGTGGCGGAAAACTTTTTGGCAAATTACGGTTGTTATCAAGTAGTTAATGAAATTACACATGTTGTGGAGCTGGGTAAGATGCATCCTAACTTAGAAACTTTATTGTCAAAAGAGGAAAGTTAATTATTCCTTCCAAGTTCCACTGTTGCATCTGGTAAATCTTTTTCTGTGCTACAACTATGTCAAATCTTCATAAGCTAAAGGGAAAGTATGTGTCGTTGTTGGCAAATCTGGGTAAAGAGGTTAAGTCAGCCTTTGTATGCTTGAAGGAGTAAGTGTCGTTGACAAATTTGGGTAAAGAGGGTAAGTCAACCTACATATGTGTGCAGCTGAGTTGGCAATCCTAGTGTTTGTCCATTTCAACACATTTGATGACACAAACAGGCACATGTCATCACAATGGCACATCACTTGCACAGGGAAAAGATTGGTCAAGTACATTTAGCATCAACTGGCTTTCTTCATTGTCAATCTTTGCTCTCCACAACTATTCAAATAATGAAGGCTTTAGTACAGGAAGGTACCTTTTTTGGGTTTCAATGCTCTCAAAAGTGTGTGGAATGGAGGCAACATGTTCAGTTTTTAAGGTGATTTGATATGTATTAAGTGCAAGGTGTGTGAGTAGTGCATTGCCATGTGTGTGGTACAATCCGGATTAAATTGAGTTGTACATGAAAGCACCTCAATCTATTTTGAAGGAAAACAAAATCTTGGTGTAGGTTCGAGGCATGAAAACATGATGTAAGATCATGGCTCCCAAATTTTATCTAATTAGTGTGTGTAATGTGCAGGTTACAGGTGTCAAGTAAGTATTAAAGCCATAATCCTTCATAATCCTTTGGTATGTGCGAATAGTGCAAAGGCTTTTTCCCAGAATCTGGTGGTGGCATGTCTAAAAATTAGTTTTTCTTCTGATGCTTCCGCTACAAAGCTAAATTTCATGTTGGCAACAAATTTTATCAAACCTTGCATTGCTAAATATGATGTTGGTGATAATTTTATCAGAAACTTCATACCTGGTTATCAATGTTATGATGGCATCATTTGTTCATATGGAATTGAAGCTTAGCAAAAATCATGTAAAGCTATTGATCAAATGGCATTTACTCTTCACTAGTAATATATATCCTCCAACAGCGCATATAGTTTCACAACAAATTGCCTGGGGTGTGCGTGGAAAGCAGTCAGTCGAGTGCATGTTCGAACAGGAAAGCTCAAGCAGTGGGGATCTTTATGTTCCATCGAGTCTCTATGCAATGTGTAAGAGGAAAGTGATGGAGTTCTATCCAAGAAATTACAGAATCTTCTTGCCTGCTAATGAATGGGAACTGCCCATTTTTGAAGAAATTGGTGATGCCGAACTTCACTGGATGTTCAAAGATCACTATGGAACTTTAAAAAGCATATCAAAAGGGTTCTTGGTGTTGAAATCTTGGAGATAGAGGCAAAGAGGTTGATTTATCCATCCCAATTTCTATCAATTTTCATTTCCAATATTATGGATTTACTGCAAGATGTCAAGTTAGTGGAAGCTGTTACAAATAAAGTAGTAAATGAAGAATACTTGCAAAATGGTTTCTTCTATAAAGTATGTAAATGTTATGATTTTTGGAAAGGCCATGGTTATGTAGGAGGTTTATTCCCTAGACACTTCTTACTACATCAATCAGCTTTCCAAAAATTGTTTGTTGCAATTAACAAGTCACTGTCTCAGCAAAATTCTAGTTTCATGATAAATGTTCTCAGAAGGTATGCAAGGGAGTTTGATCCAGGGTTTGCTGATAAAGTAAGGGAGAAAACTCAAGCCATTATGGCTTTGTTCATGCATGTTCATGATCCTCCAAGGCCAAGTACTCAACAACCTCAGATGCTTCCAGATGATTGCAATCATCACCAGCAATTGGGTGATCGAAATGTCCAAGTAATTGCAGAGGTAAATGGTCAGCAGTTGGGGGTTCAAAATGGCAAGGAAGTTGCAGAGGAAAACCAGCCTTTGGGTGGGAAAATTGTCCAGGAAATTGCAGTGGAAATTGTTCAGCCAGTGGGTGTTAATAACCAATCACTAGGTGTTCGTAATGTCACTGGTTTTAATCTTAATGATTTTCCTCTTGAGCAGTTTGGTGAAAGTTTTGTAGAAGATCAGGGTGTTTATGGTCAGCTAGTGGGTATTCAAAATATCAGTGGTTTTTCTATCAACGCATTGTTGTCTGTTCCTTTTGTTGAAGGCAACTTGGTAGAAGGTCAGGGTGAAAATGATCATCCAATACACATGAAGATTGAATAAGCATATGGTTATAGGGTTTAACTTTTTGAAAACAAATGATTTGATAATGAAGCTTATGGTTTTGAGGGAGGGCTCTAAATGTAATATGTAGCCAATCTGCTCTGAATGTTTTGGTCTGTTTTTGTAATAGGCTAGGCAAAGCTATATGGCTGTAATAGGCAGCATAAAAAAAATATGTCCATGGAAGGTCACATATTAATATTGTAAATATCTTTACTAGCAATATAAATATATATATAGGCACTATGCCTTTGTTTAAAATATATATATATACAAAATAAGTATATAAAAATATGCAGCGATTCATTATGGGGGGCATGTCCTTTGTGAAGAGTGGTGACTATCCAAAAGGAATCGTGCTCTTTCATGAGGGGATAAAGGAGATAAGTTGAGGGGGAATAAAATATATAACATGGGATGAGTTTGAGCAGACTTGGAGGGGATATAAAAGGGAAAATATATGTGTATCATGCATGAGCAGATTTGTGAGAAAAGATATAAATTGCAGCATCTAAAATCAGAATTTATAGGAGAGCAATTAAATGAATATTTTCTGAGTTTAAGGAGCAGATGTAGAAGAGATAAGGAGAAGAATATTTCTAAACAGAAAATCATTTATAAAAAGATATTCTCTAAAAATCAGATCATCGTGGCTGGGAAAATAAAGAGTGATTTCTGCAGCTTGAACCAAAGCAAGGCTGTAGTATTTTCTGTTTTCAAATAATTAGTTAGAAATATATTTGTTGTACCCAAAACCAAAATTTTTGCTTCACTAAGGCATTTTGCTTAATTGAGTCTTAATTTTGTTAAAGTGATGTCAGAAGGTCATTTTTGGGCTTTTTAAATATGGAGTTGGTGTCAGTGTCATGTCAGTCTGTTACCGAAGAGATTTAAGAAAAGTGAAAATCTGAACGAAAAACATCAAAATTTTCTATCTCTGGAGAAGGGAGCACATTCTCAAATGGGCGCCCTATCTTTTAGGGGTCCAGATCCTGTTTTTAGGGTTTGTCACCTCCAGTAGACATTTGTCCGGCATCACGTCAGCTTCGCAGTAAGCGTTTGACCTGTTTCGAGCAAGTTGTGGAAGATACAGCGCAAAACAAGGCGAAAGCGAGAATTGGCTAACACTAGAGAAAAACACATTTTGTGAAAGGCGCCTGAGCTTTTCAAGCCTTTAATGCTTTCTTTCTGATGATATCAGATGTTCAATGTGTCTGTGTTATGTTCAGCTTTGCGTTGCCTGTCTCCATCAGATCAGAAGATGTCTCAGCGGCTTGCAGTTGGAGTTTTTATGTTATTTTGATCATTTCCAGAAATGGCCAAGTCTGGAGGAAAAAGAGCAACTTTTGAAAAAGGCGCCCTTGTTTTTCACTCCTCAGATGATGTTTTCTTGGGAAATGTGCCTTTGCAGCTGTCATGCAGAATGAGGTCAGCTACGTAGTGAACCTGAGTTCCAGTCCTGAAAGTTGATAAAATGAAAGTTATGAAGGATTTGTTTTTCCCTTCGTACGAAATGCAGAAGTCAAAATTTGACTAAGTCTGAGAAAAAGCGCAGCTTTTGAAAAGGCGCTTGGATTTTTGAGCCTTCAGATGTCAGTTTTATGGTTTGCAGTCTCAAGATATCTTTTGATCAGTTTTTGCTTAGCTCCGCGATGCACCTATCAGCCAGTCAATCGGAGAAGTCAGTCAACCAGTGTTAGAGGATGAACAGAGGTCCCGACAGAGGTTTTAGCTTAAATTTTCATGAAATTTGGCTAAGTCTGGAATTCGCTTGAGAGTTCAAAGTTGAATTTTCGAAAGTGAGTTGAATGGACGCCTTAACTGGAGTTCTGACTGCAGTTGGACTAAACGATTTTTGGGTTGTCATCTTCAGTTCGTATATTGGCATGTTGAGTGATCTTTCAGTTTGCATGTTGAGTTAACTAGTTTGCATATTCAGTTAACTAGTTTGCATGTTGAGTTAACTTGATTGCATGTCCACTTAACTGAAGATTATCAGTAAATGTCAACTGGAGTCCACATGCATGGCGCATGAAGTTGTTATCTTCAGTTCTCAAAAGGGTCGCTATGTTTAGATATTTTATTGATGAAGCATTAAGTTAGTGAAGCTACGCACTTTCTAAGGAATGTCAACTGAAGTTCCAAAAGGGGCGCTATTTTTAGATATTTTTAGTGAAGCATGAAGGTGAAGTTGGTGCTTCATGAAGGCCAACTGAAGTTCCAAAAGGCTAGCTATTTTTAGCATTATTATTGCATGAAGATGGCGAATTTCTCTTTGCAATGAATCTTGTTAACTAAAGTTATCAAAAGGCACGCCTTAGGTTAAATTTGATGAATCTAAAGCAAGTTTGAAGGATGGCGAATTCAATGAAGATGATTAACTGAAGTTAAACTCGCATAGAGTGGTTAACTGAAGTGTCGAAAGGGAAACCCTAATGCATGGCTATTTATTTAGCATATCTGAGTTTCAGTTAACTAAGATGGGGTCCAATAAGAAGCCAAGCGCCATTTTTCAAGGATTTCATGCTTTGTACGAATTTCATTAATAAAAGTCTATTCATTTCAGCAATGGCGTCCATTATTGCATCATCTTTTGCTCTGAAGCTCATATTCTTCTTGAGCGACCAGCAAGCTGAAGGTGCTACAGGTGTCCGATTTCAGCGTTCTTCAAAGCAACGAGTTCAGATTGTTCAGAGGAAGTCGATTCTAGACTTTATTTTCACTTTACATGCAGATTTTATCAAGTTTCAAAGAAGAGATTTGCAGATTTTTCAGAAGCAGACAAGCAAAACTTTCTATCTTCTGTCTTATTTCTTCTATTTCTCACCTTAGGTACTTTCTTCGCATGTCAAGAAATTCAACACATATTAATTTGATCATCTGGGTTCGCATACTTCAGTATTTGCAGCAAAACCCACGTCTTAGATTTTTTCGAGAAAATCGCCCCGTAGCCTTCATTCTGAAGCTCTGTGCTTTTTTCCGAGAATTTCTTTGCATGTGGGCCTGAAACACATCTTTTTGAAAATCTCATCATCTGGGTTTGTTTAGAATTCCGTTGTGCATAAAACCCATGTTCCAAATTTTCTCAAGAAAAATTTCCCCGAGAAGCTCTAAAACCCCTGCAATTCTCGACTGAAGAATCTTTGCATGTCAAGCTAAACGACGTGTTTTCACAATTCTGACGTTATGGGTTGTCTTAGAATCATTTTCCGGACAAAACCCATGTCTCAAAATTTTTGGTAAAAATTATCCTCCGACAGGCTATTTTTAGCCTCATCAGGAGCCATTTTAGCTTTCCAGAGAAGGTTGTCAGAACATTGCCGTGTTCATAGTCAATGGGCGAGTTTTTCAGAAGGTAGTTCAACTAGACTGAATTCAAGACCAAATCGGTCTTAGTTCATGATTTCATCAGAGCAGTTGATAATGAAGCGTTACGCTGCAGAAGGAATAGAGATCACTTCATTTACGGAGCCGCCAAAGCCACTCAGATCTTGTGACATTATCTTCGTGAAAATGGTACCTACGCTGATCTCGAGGTTGTACAAAGCTGAGTTCGAGAAGCTGATTCGTGATAGCCTTGAAGGAGAACCTGTGGCGCCTAAGAGAATATTTCAGTAATTTCAGCCAGTCTTGGAAAGGCGACTGAAGATTGTGACGATGGCGTGCACACAATTACAGAAAGTGACAGAGAATTGAAGAAACAGATTATTATTTTTGGGCAGCATCAAAGTGCCAGATGACAGAGAGATCGATGAGTTCTTGGTCGAAGTGTTAGACCGAGTTGACATGGAGTGATCTACCAGTTGGAACCTCTAGTTGATTTCTAGGGTTGAGTCCTGAGTGGCAGTTAACTTGACTTCCAGTCTTCAGTTCACTTGCTGACTTAACACATGCTTATGTCATCCTCAGAATTATCAACACAGGAGTTAGGGTTAGGGTTTCCAGTTAACTGAAGGTAGTGGCCAGTTAACTTTGCTTTAAATAAGGATGTGCATGTTTGCACATTGTCCAATTAGGTTATTTGTACCAGTTAAACTGATGGTAACTTGCCAGTTAACTGTATAGTTTACTTTATTAGGGTTAGGGCGCATAACTTGCATGCATTGCAAGAACTGTAGTGAACTCAAGGTGATTTTAGGGTTACCTACACCTTGATGTATATAAATAAGAGCTTTTGCTCATTTGTAAATAACTTTTGCTTGAGAGAGAAATATATGCTGCGCCTACCTTGCCCTCAATATTGCTCTTTTGGTATTTGTTCATGTGTCTTCGCTATTATGATTAAGTGTTATGCCACATAGGGTTTCATGCAATTGTAATGGTGGATTCTTTATGTCTTGTGAATCTTTTATCATTTCAATCAAGTGTTATGCCACATAGGGTTTTGTGAGATTGTGATGATAAAATCGTTTTGTGAAGTCTTTACTACTTTCAATCAAGTGTTATGCCACATAGGGTTCCATAAGATTGGCGTGGTAAATTCCTCCCATAGTTAGATCTGTTTGAACATCTTTACCATTGTGATCAATCGTTATGCCACATAGGGTTTCGAGAAATTACGGTGATAAATCTGTTTCGTGAATCTTTATCATTATAATCAAGGGTTATGCCACATAGGGTTTCGTCAGATTGTAATGATAAAGGCTGTTTTGTGAAGTTTTTACTATTTTGATCAAGTGTTATGCCACACAGGGTTTCATAAGATCATCTTGGTGAATTCTTAAATCTGTTTTGTACCCAATAAGCTTGTTTAGATTGAGATGATAGTTGCGCCACCTTGCCTTCAAGTAGAGAGTCTAAACTCGTTTATCGTCCGATAGTCAATCCCTGCTCCATTTCCTCATGCTCTGTTTTCTTGAGGAAACTGGATAGATTTAAAGTAGTTAGCTTAGTTGTAGTTCTGATCTGCGAAACCAGAAAATCCTTAGCTGCAACGTTCTTGGTTTTCTTAACCTTGTGCCTCTTCCAGTGAGAACAAAAAGATAGGACTTAGATTACTTTTCTTTTCCATGCATTCCAGCACAACGAGGGAGCTTCCCCTCCTAATTTGAAGAGCACTCATTGCGTAGTGTACATAGCTGTCCGTACAAACCTGCACTCCAGAGGTGTTAGATTTTACGCCAACAATATTAAGGATGTAGATAATGATTTTAGTAAGGATGAGAATTAAAATAATAGCTTATGCTTACATAATTAGAAAACGAAATCTGTTAATACATTATGAATTTAGATATGGATAATTGGCAAATAAATAGGGAATTTAAATAACAGTTGGTGGTTGATAAATGTATCGAAATATATTAAGATTGATAAATATATTTAAATATATGATGATGGATAAATATTTTATAGGTGGTTGATAAATACAATTTATACATAATAATATTTGTCTAATTGATATTATTGATTATCATCATTTTGGGGTATGCATGTCACTATTATAGTATTGCTAATATGTTATTTTGTATTGGACAACTAATGATGTTACAGTGATATATTCTATCATAATTATTGTGTGTGTAACCATATAAAACAACCATGGAAGAAGTGAGGAAGAGACTACTAATAGGTTGAGAAGATACTAGACAACCTCCTAAGTATGCCACTCCATGATGGTATGACTAAGTGCTCCTCGTGGAGCCAAGGGGGTGATATCCGCTCTTGGGCTTAGGAGGATATGTTTACTGGCCTCCTATAGTAAGCTCTTTCCCAACCTCTACATGGATTGATTGATGGGGTTGATTCAAGGGGTTTCAACCATAAGAGGGATGGATAAGATAGCAAGGATAGGGAATGTAGATACAAGTTGTCCACCAAATAGATCACCCCATGTGGAGTGACGAAGTGCACCAAATGAGGGCCAAGAGGAATGGTATATCCACTCTTGGGCTTGGTGTGATAGCTTCGGGCGGACCTATCATGCTTTTCATCCATTTCCCCTTATGATCTAACCCTCAATGTGAATTATAAATATTATGTGGTTTAAAACATTTCATGATATGAATAGACAAACACTTATTATATGTCTAATTATGTGAATTATATTCCAACATTATCTAACATGATTTGCAAGGCCTAAACTAAGATTTATCTATCTTAAAGCCTTTAGTTGATAAGTTGTAACCATGAATACATTAGCTTATATTTCTAGAGTGGAAATTATGGTTTTTTCAAAAAGGGGACATTACATATGATGACTTTGGATTTTAAATTCGAGAGCCCCAATCCTTGAACCAATGATTTTAAATTAAATTTCTTATGGCTGCTTAAATAAAATATAGCAATCGCCAATAATTTTGTTATTTCTATTGTCATGTGAAAGAATTTTATAGAAGGTTTGTGTTGTCACATAGAATAAGGATTAGGGTGTGGTTCACAAGGGAAATCTTTTCATGTGTTTTTGCTCCTATAATCCTTTCATTATTCAACCCGACTGGCAAGGTTTGCAGAGATGTTTGCTTTCTTGTGTCATGTTATTGCAGTAATATTTCTTGTTATCTTTTTTTTCTTGTTTTGAATATCAATCTCAATATTCTCTTCCCTTCTTTTTCTTATACCACTTCCTCACCTGATTCGTATTCTTGGAGACTTATCTCATTTTTCTTGGATAAAAGAATGCAGGTTCTATAGGGGCAAGCTTCCTCTAAGAAATATGCAAGAACAATCAGAACCCGTGTATGAGGTGTGCCATGGCTGGAAAATGGCATCCTTTGTTGCTCCCAAAGATTATTGTGACCATCAAAATTTAGTACAATAGCCAAAGTTAAGTTCCATAGCTAGCAAGAAATCCCATAGAAACAAAATTGGGTCCAAAACTAATCTGAAAAGCTAAGAGCCTCATGATATTAAGATGCTAGAGAAATATTTACAAAATTTCACATCACATGCACAGAAACTGAATTGGGATAGGCATTACAGCCACAAACAAGATAAATTGCTAGATTGCATTGCTTTCATAATGAGATAGGCACCTCATTTGACCAAAATAATTTTATAATCCTTCTGAAGAACACAAAAGAGTCCCAACATTAAGGATGCTGCCTCTCCTTTTTCTTACAAGATTTAGGGAGACCTTTATAATTCCAAAAGAGAAAGGATCCATGGTAATTCTGGAAGATTCATCTAGCTTAGGCCTTAACAATTAACATAAGAGAGATATTTTTTCACTTTTTAGTAGTATATTTAGTATGGCACATTGGATGACCTTTTTAATAGGATGTTTAGTATAGAAACTCCATGTACTCCTCTCCTTCTCCTTGCAATTGACAAATGAATGTACACCCTATACAAGAGTTTTTATAGCCATTAATGCCCTTGGAAAGATTATTAGAGGTTTTCTCAAAGGTTTGTAGGAGTTCTGATTACTGAAACATTTCCCAGAGTAAACTAGGAATGATAGCTAGGGGTAAAAATGAAAATATCTGATGGGGAAACAGCCAATTTGTTTTGAGGATGGCCGTAAAATAACTAAGGGTCTAGCCACACCATGATCTTGAACCTATTACCTACACTTTTGGATCATCAGCTTACAAGGTATGTTCTGTTTGTTAACCTTTTTGGCCAGCCTTTTATATAACGGAGATAAACTAGTTGAAGGTAGCAGTTCTTGCTACTTTAAAAACAATTTCTATGCCAACATTAGGTACTCAATATATAGTGTGTATGTATAAGTTTTTAAAGAAAATAAATCTCTATGTTCAGTCATACTCCTTCTGAGGGAGTAAATTGATCAAGTGATAGCTGTATGAGATATCTGAGCTAGAGCGGAAGGTGACTTTCCAACTGACTGAATTGGAAGCACATATAGTTAGGTCAGACAAGGTGTTGTAATAAAATAGTATAAAAGTATACAGGAAATGGGAAATCTTTTGATATCTTGTTGACCTCTAAAATTAATTATCATTTTTCCACTACATCAAATTCAGAGCATTTTAAGGAGAAGGCATAATATAACAAAAAATACAGTGGCTAACGATGCTAATAACTCATAATAAGTTAATTGATTGTAATATATTAGTGAAGCATATAAGGAAAAAATATGAACAAAATATAAGAGCTTATTTGTCATCTATCAACAACAATCTAGCCTTCCGAAAGGGACTGATGTATTAATTGCTAAGGTTCTAATATGATCCTACATGTAAATCCCTGATTCATATGTTTCCAATATATTCCTGCATATAAATGCCTGATTCTTACACACACACACACACATATCTGTTGTAACTTGGAGATTGTTTCCTGAAGGATGAAACTATGGGAACCATAGGATACACAATTTCTTGGATAGGAATTGTCTGAATACTCTTAACTTGTTTGATATATGTCAATCTAAAGTAAGGTTCTTTGGAATTTTGTAGGTGTGGACTCCAAATGTGGTGACTATTTGGGAAGCAGGATTGACTGTATTGCAGTTTGGTTTGCTCTTGTTGCATGCATATGCACAAGATAAAGGGTGGCATTATTTCTCACTTCCATTGTATGCTGTAATGAACCGGACCAATTTTTTTTGATTTTTCACAAATGATTACAATGCGACACACACTCGTTAAGGTTAGCATAAACCAAAACGATGCGGAAAGTAACTCTAATCAGAATGTACACCAGGATCCCGATGTGGGCAAGGTGTGAGCATTGGTCAGAGGATCTCAAAAGAAAATGCTGAATAAGAACTCTAACCACGAGATGCGTTGGTGAACGACGAGCATTCGGTCAGAGGATCCCTATCTAATGCAATACTGAAAATTAGCTCAACACCAAGTATGTGCTACTCGGTCCGTGATGGACAAGAGGCGACCATATGGCGGAGACTTAGGAAATTACAATGCAAACAAGTAAATAGGCGGCAAGCCAGCCTCTTCCACTTATTCAGTGGGAATGTACAATAACTCAAATTGCAAGATAAAGATAATTTGCTGGTAGTACTACTAACAGCTTACAATGTATCAGAATTTGTTCAATTAAACTAGAGCTTTGAAGTCTTCATTGCTGCAGCTGTGTAGAGCATCTTTCTAGGATCAAAATACAACTTACAATGCTCAATCCTTTAGCAAGAGATGATTAGCTTAATTCTGATCTATCAGACCTGCAATTTAAATGTGAAATCTGCAAACCAATCCTCACTCAATTGCTCATATCTCACTCAATACATACTCAATTGACAAAATATCAAATGCAGATTGCTCTAGACACAAAGGCGCCCAAAACAAGACCTCTAAACCTCACCAAACATCCTTAAAACTTTCTGCACACATTCCAAGGCTGAGACAGAATGGTACGGCCCTCTTAAAAGGGCGAACTTGCTAGATAAAATCCAAAACAGCAAAATAAAATCTATAACTTTGCAAGGTGAGTCGCCCCAATGAGGAAAGATGATATATTGAATACCCAAAACAATATCTTTTTGTATTTTTGATTTATGAATGAAAACTGCCTACAGCTATGCAACATCAGCAACTTTGAAATATGACAAAATGCTTGAATAATATCAGCTAAATGCAAGAAACTCAACTACAATGCCAAAACAACCCAATTACAAGCTAACCTCTCAACTAGTTGCTATCTTTCAAGCAAGAAGATGAGCCAATGCTAGGAGGTGTGCTTTCCTCGAAGCGAATGCCTGAATACAATCCAGCAGCATAACGGTGTAGTAGACAAAAGATCCCAAATGAAGAGCTAAGGCCTGAATAAATAGACGAGAGAGGAACATCTAGAAGCTTCCAGAGGGCGCCCAAAACCCTAATTTCAAATTCACCTTTTCCCTCCAAAAGATGGCGTCCATTTTCACTTTTGCTTATTTCACATTTTAAAATAAAGTCAAACCTTCAAGTAGGCGTCTTTTTTCAAAAGCTTAATATTTGACTTTATAAAATATAACTTATTCCTCCATGGCGCCTAGACCCTTTAGTCCCCCTTTTTAAAACAACTTAAGTTGTGTTTGCTAGGCAAAAGGGACATATAATATTAAAATATAATATTATAAGGAAAAATACTTATCTCTCCAAGAATAATGCACCCAAGGCTAAAACTGAAGTGCCAGCTGAAACAACCGAAGAAGAAGACCAACTGAACTGTACCCAAACTGTCCACTGCCAAAAATAGAATTTACTAAAAATAGTAAATTCGCGAAGTTGCCCGGAATGCCAAACTGAACACACCACTGCGAAGCTCTCTGAAAACCCAGAAAGAATCCGCAATCAGAATCCCAAACTCCAAGCAACAACCCCCTCAAAACTAGGAAACCCTAATTTCACCATCCGCATAGCCTACGGGTCTCCGGAAAAGGCCAACGGTCAACAGAAACGATCACCGCTGAGAAGGGGACATTACAGTCCGCCCTCCCCAAGATTGCTTGCCCTCAAACAATCGCAAGTCTGGATGTTGTAGAATCTCCTCATCCTCCCAAGTAGCATCCTCCAATGGTAAATTCTTCCACTTTACCAAATACTCTTTGATTGTTCTCCTCAAGGAACGCTCTCTGAAATCAATAATCTGTTCTGGAACCAAAGTCAACTGCCCTTCTTCATCCAAAGGAGGTAACTGTGATGAAGCCACAACATTGTGTCCAAGTGCCTTTTTGAGGCGAGACACATGGAAGACATTGTGGACCTTACTACTCGAAGGTAGTTCCAACTCATAAGCCACCGCTCCAACCTTCCTAACAACTTTGAATGGTCCATAGAAGCGTGGTTTCAGCTTCTCAGCTCCACTCTTCTTAAGTGTGGACTGTCTGTAGGGCTGAAGCCGAAGATATACCATATCACCAACCTCAAATGAGCGCTCAACACGCTGCTGATCAGCGTACATCTTTTGCTGATTTTGTGCCATTTGAAGGTTGTCCTTCAAGGATTTCAAAACATCTTGGCTCTGCTGCAACCAATCCTTGGCTTGGGGAGCTTTGCTATCGCCAAACACCAAATCAGCAAAGCTTGGAGCCTCGTAACCATAGAGTGCCATGAATGGAGACATCTTTATTGACATGTGGAAAGAGGTGTTGTAGCAATATTCTCCCAAGTGGAGCCATTTCACCCATGCTCTTTGCTGCTCCGAGACATAATTCCTGAGATAGCCCTCCAACCATTTGTTCACAATCTCCGTTTGACCATCCGTTTGTGGGTGATAGCTAGTGCTTGGAGTAAGCACTGTACCACTCATCCTAAAAATTTCCTGCCAAAAGGTGCTTAGGAACTTGCTGTCCCTATCACTCACAATATTTTTAGGCAACCCATGCAATCTGAACACTTCATGGAAGAACAAATCTGCCACTTGAGCTGCTGTAAATGTGCTAGTGATGGCAAAAAAATGAGCGAATTTGGTCAATCTGTCCACTACAACATAAATACAATCTTTGCCTTGAGCCCTAGGCAACCCGGTGATGAAATCCATCGAGATACTTTCCCATTTCTGATTTGGAATGGGAAGTGGCTGCAGTAGACCAGCTGGAAGAGAGTGCTCATTTTTATTCATTTGACAAGTGCTACACTCCTTGATGTAACGCTGGACATCATCTTTCAACCCCTTCCAAGAGAACCTCTCTCGAATCTGCCTATATGTCTTGAAGTAACCTTGATGACCAGCAAGTGGAATGTCATGAAAAGTCATCAAAATCTTCTTCTTAAGTTTAGAATCAGCCACCAAGAAGATTCTTCCTTTGTAGTGTATCAACCCATCAACTACCTTGTACCTTTCATCATGAAAAGTACCTTCAATAACGCTGATTGCAAACTGATTTTTGGCGTAATCAGCAAGCAACAACTCCTTCCAATCAGCATTAAGCTCACACAATGAGCTCAAGTGAGGCCTTCTGGACAAAGCATCAGCCACAATGTTGTTCTTTCCTTTGACATACTCAATGTCAAAATCGTAAGCTTGTAGCTTACTCACCCACTTCTGCTGTCTCTCATTCAAGTCCTTCTGATGCATAAAGTGCTTGAGACTGTTGTGATCAGTCTTGACCACGAATTTACTCCCCACCAGATATTGTCTGAACTTGGCTAATGCATGCATGATTGCAAGCATTTCTTTGTCATAGATAGAATAGGTCCTTTCAACCCCTCTTAATTTTCTGCTTTCAAATACAATTGGATGCTTATCTTGCATCAAAACAGCCCCAATACCTTCCCCTGATGCATCACACTGTAACTCGAAGGGTTTGGAGAAATCTGGTATGGCCAATATTGGACAAGAACTCATGATTTTCTTGAACTTATCAAACACACTCTGAGCCTTTTCTGACCACATGAAAGCCCCCTTTTTAGTGAGGTCAGTAAGAGGAGCAGCACTTTGAGAATACCCCTTTACAAACCTTCTGTAGAAGCCACAAAGACCCAAGAATCCCTTCAAATGAGTCAAATTTTCTGGAGGTGGCCAATCTACTATAGCCTTGATCTTTTCTGGATCAACCTTCACCCCTTCAGCGCTGATTATATGGCCAAGGTAGAGCAGCTCCTTCATTCCAAATTCACATTTGGACTCTTTTGCAAACAAACTTTCTGATTCAAGAATACTAAGCACTTCCTCCAAGTGCTTGAGGTGTTCTTCCCACGTCTTGCTGAAGATGAGAATATCATCAAAGAAGATCAACACAAATTTCCTCAACTGTTTCTGGAAAACCCTGTTCATGCAGGACTGGAAGGTGGCTGGAGCATTAGTCAAGCCAAAGGGCATGACTAGAAACTCAAAATGACCATAATGGCATCTAAATGCCGTCTTCTCCACATCTGAACCTCTCATCCGGATTTGATAGTAACCCGACCTCAAATCAATTTTTGAAAAGAACTTAGCACCATGTAGCTCGTCAATGAGCTCATCAATTCGAGGAATAGGATATCGGTTCTTTATTGTGCTTTGGTTCAAGGCACGATAATCCACACACATGCGGATGGTGCCATCCTTCTTCACAAGGACTACAGCTGAAGCAAAAGGACTCTTGCTAGGGCGAATGAAACCCATCTCCAGAAGTTCCTTTATATTCTTCTCAATTTCATCTTTCTGCTTCTTAGGATATCGGTAAGGAGTTGTGATGACTGGTTTGGCCCCTTCTTTGAGCTCAATGACATGCTCAGCTCCTCTTTCAGGTGGTGGCCCAGGAGGTAGATCAGCAAACACCTTACTCCTCTTGGTGAGTATAGACTGAATATCTGGAGGATATTCCCTCTTGGTCTCAACTGGACTAGCAGGAAGAACCATGCATTCCGCAGCCCACTCCACTTGGTCATGTCTAATCAGCCTTTCCATCCTTTTGAAAGAAACTATACGAGGGCCACCATTAGACATTCCTCTCAAAACAACTCTCTTGCCATCAGATTGGAACTTGAGCTCCATTGTTTGTAGGTTGAGAGAGATTTCACCAAGTGAACGTAACCATTGTATGCCCAAACTGCATCTGTGTCACCAATAGTAACCACATAGAAGTCATCTTTGACTTCATAGTTTCCCAACTGCAAAGACATGTTAGGAACTCTTCGTGTGCAGGAAATGTGAAACCCATCAGCCACCATGACTTTGAAGCCTTCAAATTCTTCAGTTTTGAGACCTCTCTTTGCAACCACACCTTCATCAATGAAGTTATGCGTTGCACCAGTATCAATTAATGCAACAATACGATGACCTCCAACTCCACCACGAACCTTGAAAGATTCGTTCTTTTGGAAACTAGAGAGTTGGGCAATAGGGCCCCCAACTCCTTGCTCATGATCGGACTCTTCTGTGGCTCTTTCATCCTCGCTGTCCCCAAAATAAGACTGCTGATCAGACATATCAGATGCTGATTCATAATCAGAATAGGTCCCCATTTGATTATAACGCCCTCTTCCAGGACATCTATGGCCTTTAGTCCAAGGCTCTAGACATGTGTAACACTTGCCCTCCTTTCTGAGCTGTTCACGTTGCTCTTCAGTCAACTTAGGTGGGAACTTCTTGTGCTGATTAGAAGAATGTCTCTTATCCTTATCCTTCTTATGGCCAAAAGGCTTAGGCGGAAATTTAGGCCTAGGGGCTGATAACTCCATACTACGAGCCTTCTTGATTGCCTCATCAAGACTTGGTGGATCGAAAGCTTTAACCCACCCTTTCAAGGGTTCAACCAAACCTTCAGAAAACAACACAACCAATCTTCTTTCGGTGATGTTGGGCACCATCACAGAAAGCCTCTGGAAATCAGCAATGTAAGAATCCAAGGAGCCATGCTGCTTCAGTTGTGCAAGCTCACGAAATCTTACTTCAGGATCTTTAGTATCGAACCTTTCAATCAGCTTGTTAGTGAATTCTCCATAGGTTCGGATAAGGTTATGGCCAAGGGTGACCAAACCATGGTACCACCATTCATGGGCAGCTCCTTCTAAATGAAGTGTTGCAAACTTGATGGCATCTTCTTCTGGCATGGGACGAAGTGAAAGGTAGTTGTCTAACTTCTGAACCCACGATCTTGCCGAACACTTATCACTTCCATCGAAGTGAGCCAATGTTACCTTCCCTAAGGCTTGATGAAAATCAGTTCTAGGAGCCATATAAGCTCGGTTATCAACTCTTCCTCCGTGTCTTCTGTTTCTCTGATTCAAGAATTGATCAAAGGACCATTGGTCCCTAAGATCAGGAGGTAGGGTAGCATACTCCATATAGGCTTGCCTGGCATCATCTACCAAGGGAATGGTATTTTAACTTGTTGTTCTTCTCTCAGAGTGAATGTAGGAAAGAGCGGTCTAGAGGCTGATCCGCTAGAGATGGCATCATGCTGTCCAATGGTTCTACTACCTCCATTACCATTGTTCCCATTGTTTCCATTGACCCCACTGCTTTCTCCTGTAGCATGGTTTTGATTCGGAGTATGGTTATGAGAAGTTTGCTGGTCCATTTTAGCAAGCAATCGGGACATCATCTCAATCATTCCATCAAACTTCTTTTCCATCCTTGCATCCTTCTCTTCCATGGTTGTCCTAAGATTGTCCGACATGTTCTCAACTGTTTTACCTGTATCCACTGCTCTTCCGGTTTCTCTCAAAGCTTCTGAAAGAGTATCTGCTTCTGGCACTAGTGGAAACTGTGTTTGTTGTCTTCTGGCCTGACCTCTGGTGTAGTATCTGCAATCACTGTCACTCATCTGACCACTGAATCACTGTTGGGCACAGGTTGGCAGAATCATGGCTCTGATACCACTGTAATGAACCGGACCAATTTTTTTTGATTTTTCACAAATGATTACAATGCGACACGCACCCGTTAAGGTTAGCATAAACCAAAACGATGCGGAAAGTAACTCTAACCAGAATGTACACCAGGATCCCGATGTGGGCAAGGTGTGAGCATTGGTCAGAGGATCTCAAAAGAAAATGCTGAATAAGAACTCTAACCACGAGATGCGCCGGTGAACGACGAGCATTCGGTCAGAGGCTCCCTATCTAATGCAATACTGAAAATTAGCTCAACACCAAGTATGTGCTACTCGGTCCGTGATGGACAAGAGGCGACCATATGGCGGAGACTTAGGAAATTACAATGCAAACAAGTAAATAGGCGGCAAGCCAGCCTCTTCCACTTATTCAGTGGGAATGTACAATAACTCAAATTGCAAGATAAAGATAATTTGCTGATAGTACTACTAACAACTTACAATGTATCAGAATTTGTTCAATTAAACTAGAGCTTTGAAGTCTTCATTGCTGCAGCTGTGTAGAGTATCTTTCTAGGATCAAAATACAACTTACAATGCTCAATCCTTTAGCAAGAGATGATTAGCTTAATTCTGATCTATCAGACCTGCAATTTAAATGTGAAATCTGCAAACCAATCCTCACTCAATTGCTCATATCTCACTCAATACATACTCAATTGACAAAATATCAAATGCAGATTGCTCTAGACACAAAGGCGCCCAAAACAAGACCTCTAAACCTCACCAAACATCCTTAAAACTTTCTGCACACATTCCAAGGCTGAGACAGAATGGTACGGCCCTCTTAAAAGGGCGAACTTGCTAGATAAAATCCAAAACAGCAAAATAAAATCTATAACTTTGCAAGGTGAGTCGCCCCAATGAGGAAAGATGATATATTGAATACCCAAAACAATATCTTTTTGTATTTTTGATTTATGAATGAAAACTGCCTACAGCTATGCAACATCAGCAACTCTGAAATATGACAAAATGCTTGAATAATATCAGCTAAATGCAAGAAACTCAACTACAATGCCAAAACAACCCAATTACAAGCTAACCTCTCAACTAGTTGCTATCTTTCAAGCAAGAAGATGAGCCAATGCTAGGAGGTGTGCTTTCCTCGAAGCGAATGCCTGAATACAATCCAGCAGCATAACGGTGTAGTAGACAATAGATCCCAAATGAAGAGCTGAGGCCTGAATAAATAGACGAGAGAGGAACATCTAGAAGCTTCCAGAGGGCGCCCAAAACCCTAATTTCAAATTCACCTTTTCCCTCCAAAAGATGGCGTCCATTTTCACTTTTGCTTATTTCACATTTTAAAATAAAGTCAAACCTTCAAGTAGGCGTCCTTTTTCAAAAGCTTAATATTTGACTTTATAAAATATAACTTATTCCTCCATGGCGCCTAGACCCTTTAGTCCCCCTTTTTAAAACAACTTAAGTTGTGCTTGCTAGGCAAAAGGGACATATAATATTAAAATATAATATTATAAGGAAAAATACTTATCTCTCCAAGAATAATGCACCCAAGGCTAAAACTGAAGTGCCAGCTGAAACAACCGAAGAAGAAGACCAACTGAACTGTACCCAAACTGTCCACTGCCAAAAATAGAATTTACTAAAAATAGTAAATTCGCGAAGTTGCCCGGAATGCCAAACTGAACACACCACTGCGAAGCTCTCTGAAAACCCAGAAAGAATCCGCAATCAGAATCCCAAACTCCAAGCAACAACCCCCTCAAAACTAGGAAACCCTAATTTCACCATCCGCATAGCCTACGGGTCTTCGAAATAGGCCAACGGTCAACAGAAACGATCACTGCTGAGAAGGGGACATTACATATGCATATAATACTTACAAAAAGCTTTTACCCTATTGTTTCCGAGAATTAATTGATTTATGTATCACAGCCATGTTTCTTTTGAATATAATTACATAATCACATTAACCCATTAGAGAAAGTGATTTGATCTGACTGAATTAATAAAGGCTTAGTGTTACTGAAGTTCCCTTGGTCACATAAAGTAGAAGTTTCAAGCATATTTTTCTCAAATTGATACATTAATCAGCTCCTTTTTATTACAGGCCAAGACAAGATAGACCAGAAGACTGGGTGCCAGCTGAGACTAGATACAATAGCTTACAGGGAGGAATTCATGAAGATTCTTCTACTGCTCTATCTGAATTTGCACCCCAGAATCATACTGTTGACATCTCAATTCATTCTAATGAACAACCTGGTATGATGATGCTAAAACCATATATCTAGTCTAATTGAGATCAGGTGCATCCAAAATTTTCTCATTGTGTGCATATTGAACACATTCTTTGCAAGTGCTACTATCTCAAATGAAATCCAAGAATAGGTAAATTATTGTTTGTATGTGACTCAGATTTACATAATCAAAAAATAAGGATATGCTATGCAACCAACACTAATTCATGTAGATTTTCAAGGAGTTATTCTATCTAATTTTGATGTCTACTATTTGAATTCACTCATAAAGAAATAGACAAATTACCAAACCAAATTCAAGGGGCATTAAATTCATAACTATGTTAGGGAAACCCTACTACCAACTATTTGAGAATGGTAAACTTCATGATTCCTTTCACATGTCCATCTTGGACACTCAGATTGTATTAGGAAAGATACTCATTGCTGTGATGATACTAACTACAATATAAATCATCGGAAAGGAAGGCTAAAAAAAGAAGCTCTTTAAAAAAGTATTAAAATGGGAAGATAAGTTAATGAAAAACAACATAAAATTATCTACAATTTTATTTCACTGATGAATGAATTTACAATGAGGAGAGGCAGTTGGGGGAATGGCAGGTTCCAATCATTAATATGTTTAAAGTTTAACATATTGGAAAAGATAGAAATAAATAATAATCTGTATGAGGTAGTACACATAAAAAAGGGAAAAGAAAGAACCCTGCATTTTAAATTCTATCATGGTTAATTAACGCTTAAAGAGTATACTAATCATCAGAGATAACACACAGAAAATTAACCCATCCTAGAATTTCTCCTTTTTGAATAACTCTTTTCTGGAAAAAAAAATATATCATCTATTACTCCAATGGCAAGGTGTTTACATTAGTTGAGAAATAGGATATAAGGAAAATTTCTTCCTTTAAAATGTTGGGATAGGTGGTGTACACCTTGAATAACTAACAGTAAATTTTGGATGTAAGTGTGTCTTGTGCCCAATCAATTTTTTTGCTTCATGAAAGCATTCTCAAAAGAGTGGTCAAAGTCTTATGAAAATTTTCGTCAAAAGTCAAAATTTCTAAAAATAGACTCGACTCAAGGTTTTTTGGGTTTGTTGTCAAATGGATGTTGGCAAAAGTTTCTAAAAATAGAATCTTTGTTTGGAGGGCTCTAACTGATTCTGATTGGTCGAACATACTTCCCAATCAAGGTGGTCCGATCAGAATCATCAAATCAGTAGTATTTCTCTATATTGTCATCAAAATTCAATAAAAGTCAAAATTGTCTAAAAAGAGAAATTTTCTATTTTTAGAAATTCTGAACAACAAACAGATATAGGTTTTTCTTGGGTTTATTGTTAAAAGGATGCTCGCAAAATTTTGAGAATTTTGAAGTTAGGGTTTCAGGCCCCTATTTTAAGAAAAGCCCTAAAATAGGATCTTTCCATAAATGGCTCAAACTGATTTTGATTGGTTAATTTTTCGTCACGGTCGCACTGGTCTTGTCAGAATCATCAAAAAGTCAGTTTTTCTCTAGTGGGTCTATTTCAGTTTTTTTAGAAAAAAAGTTAGGACCTTCGAGGTCATCAATAGAGGATGGCCAGTACTAGGTGTTAGAATCTAAGCTTCAAATGTTACATAGAAGAATCTATAGCGAAAGATGCTCTAAAAATGGTGAATGGTGGAGGGGAAATTTCAAAAGTTGAAAATTGTAAAAAATAAACTAAGTCTGGAGATGGACGCCTTACCTCAAAAAGGGTGTCTAGGCTTCAATTCCTTAGAATATTTTTCAGTTTTTGTTTGTCACACACGCAACACACTCAACGTGTTCGCGTCAACAATAGCGGTGATCAACACAGTCGACGACACAATGAACGCGAAGCTCAAGAAGAGTGAAAATCATCAAAAAATGACTAAAACTAGAGCCAAAAGCGCCCCTGTAGGCCAAGGGAACCCATGAATTCAAGGACTCAAATGTAGTTGTTAGGATTTGCAATTTTGGGGATCCTCCTCAAAATTCTTCGAGCTTCACAATGAATCCAACATCCAGTTCACGGGATTGATCAAACGCTCGCAAATGAAGATCAAGCAGGAAATGGTGAAAGTCAAGAAACACAAAATTGGATAAATCTAGAGCAGAAAAGTGCCCTTGCAGGCCAGGGACGCCCATGAATTTGAATCATCAGATTCAGTTTCAGGTTTCTTGACCTCCAGCAAGTCTTCCTCAGATTTTTCCATGCATCATGATAAGTCCGTTAGCAAGTTCATCGGAGCAATCAAACATTCAGGAACAAAGATCAAATTGAGGTGTTTTTATCAAGAGCTACAAAGTAAAAATTATACCTTCTACACAAAAAAGTGCCCCTGTAGGCCAAGGGTGTTGTACCCAAACCAAATTTTTTGCTTCATTAAGGCATTTTCCTAATAGAGTCTTAACCTTGTTAAAGTGATGTCAAAACACTGTTTTTGGGTAAGCTGAGTATGGACTTTATGTCAGTTTGATGTCTAGAAGATACTGGTAAAATTTGGAAAAATTGAAAATTAGGGGTTTTCAAGCTCTTGTTTTAGGACCCGAAACCCTAAAAATTGAAACTTGTCAGAATTGGCTGAAAATTGTTTTGATTGGCTTATTTTGCTTCACGATCACAATGGTGAAGTTAGAGTTAGTTAAAACTCAGTCTAGGTTTGGTGGGTAGATTTCACATTTTCAAGTGGAGAAATGAGATTTTTGGAGTCATCAATGGCAGATGGTCAAATGTTAGGTGTTGAAATCTAAGCCTAAAACGCTCACATGAAGAATCTGCGGCAAGATAAGTGCTAAGTAATGCTTCATCTCGGAGGAGTTTTTTTGCCGGGATGAAAATCATCAAAAAATTTCGAACTCTGGAGCACTAGAGCCCTTGGAGGCTAGAGGCGCCCTAGTTTTTAGAGGCCCAGATGTTAGTTTTGAGACTTGTCACTTCCAAGAGTATTTTTCGGGAACACTGTCAGCTTCGCGATGAGCTATCCAACCATCCTAAAAGATATGTTCAACACCTGTTACGAGGAATTTAGCGAGAAACGAGGAAGGTGAAAAATGACTTAACACTGGAGGGAAAAGCCCAACTTTTGAGAAAGGCATCCATCTTTTTGAGGGGTCAAATGAAGGTTTTTGATCAAATGACACCTAGGATGTTTGTCTCACATTTGCTCAGGCTTCGCAATGCATCCATCAGCGAGTGAATTTGAGTTGTTGAATTGCCTAAGCCAGAGGTCAAATGCGAGGTTAAATCTTGGTCAAAATAATGAGGCAAAAGCAAAAGAGCACATTTTGAAAAAGGAGCTTGAGATTTTGGAGCCTTTAATGCTTTATTTTTATGATCTCAGGTATTCATCGTATCTGTGTTGCATTCATCCCTCCATTGCCTGTCTCTGTCAGATCAAAAGTTGACTAAGCAACCTATAACCGGGGTTTTAGTGATATTTTGGCCAGTTTGGAAAATGGTTCTCTGGGATGAAAAGAGCACATTTTCCAAAAGGCGCCTTGATTTTCAACCCTCAAATGATGTTTTCAGAGGAAGTTCTCTCTTGAGGTTGTTGTGTGGAATGAAGCCAACTCCACAGTGAGTGAGTTATCTGTTGATGTGATTTTTATGACCGCACCAATTAGCAGAACAAAATAATCCGAAGGCTACTTCGTTCTCTCTTGATCAAAGTATTCCGTGCGCTAAGATTGCGAGAAAGTTCGCACGTTCAACTCCAAGGTTCCGAAATACTTAGAATACCCTCAGTTGGTTTGATGTGAATTGTTGTTTTCACGAGGGGACTTACACAATTGTTCAAGATTCTTGTAGTTAACAGTAGATGGATGATTTGAAAGGGATTTGTGCGTATGATTTGGCTTTGAAGAATGAAATTTTCCTAAAACTAACCAGGAATGTACAGAAAGTAAATGAGTGCAAGGCCTAAGAAACTTATATTCTATTCTAAATGCAGGATATGTGGAGCTCGATTTCAGTAGACTTCGACCGAATTTCACCTAGCCTCACGTCGGACAGCTTCAGCAAAATTAGTGCAATCTTCAAAGGGATAGCAAAAGATATTCAAATTATAATTTAGCATACATATACCATCAGGACAACGCATATAAGTATACAAAATCACAATTGAAGTTAAACTCAAGATAATCTCCAATGGACCACACAAGGCGAACTTGCCATCAACAAGCTGCTAGTGGTATGGAATGAAATGAAGCTACCTCAATAAAACACCACACATCAAAGTAAACTACTTGCATGAAATGAAAATTACACTACTTTATGCTACTTGGATCCGAAAGGATGAAGAGACCTTGCTAGCTATCCATGACAAAGACGAATTCCACCATCAATGAAAAGATCTATTATCATGAAAGTTTTACACAACAATCTCTACAAAAGTTCTCAAAGGGAAAACTTTCTTTCTTCTCCACACTATGCTAAATTATCAAGCAAAATGTCTACTTGTTGGTGTAGGTTTTATCATCCACTGAACACACAGAATAAAATGTCCAAAGACACTCTATCCTCTCTTGAAAAACCACCGCGTATGCTAAGATTGCAAGAAGATCATATGGCGATTCCAAGGTTTCTTTTGTCGGGTCTCGACGTGTGGATAAGCTCAATGGCCGTTGTGATATGCTAGTAATAAACAAGAGGACTTACGTAAGAAAATCTTCACAAGTTTAGGACTTAGGGAATTTATCATTGAAGGCTTTCTTCACTTAGGACTTTTGATGTGGATCTCAAAAAAATGGCAAAAGGATAAGGGTTCAGAGAATCTATTCTATGCCTAAGAACTTAAGAGACAATAAAGACTCGGTGAAGGGAATAAACCACACTTTGTTTCGCCTCCTGTTGGACAACATACGCAAAATGGGTGCAATCTTCAAGGGTTGTGATGATAATTTTCAAATCTCAAATGAGGCTGAAGTTAAGCTTCCACAATTAAGAGCTCAGGCTAACTTTACGCATCGAATGCAAATCATCCATTCGAAGAAAGTATGAGCTACACTTCACCATTGAATCAATACGATCAATCTCTCATTCAATTAACCAACTTTCAAAGCAAATTCTACTTAATCTAGTTCTAACTTTAATCTATGGCGGAAGAAGATATGCAACCTCGCTTACTATTTGACAATAAAAGTTATTCAAGGAAAATCATGCTCAAGAGCTTCTATTATTCGAAATAGTCTCAATGCAACAATCTCATACTCTGTCTCCACACAAATGAAAGTGAGAGAGCATCATTTTATATAGAGTTTCAAAAATGAAATGAAGGGCCGAGATTAAAATAAGATCAATGGCCAAGATTATTACAACCAAACCCTAATTAGGGTTTCCCAAAATAACAAGAGTCATCTATCAGTAAACTATCAGTAGAGAGGCAGTTAAAACTATATTCTAGGAGAGGCGTCCTTATCCTTCTGAGCAGCATTGCGTTCGACGAATTTGGGCACTACTGCAATGACCTCCTCCATCGTGACAGGTGGCAGCATGCTGATTCGGAATTCAAGTTCATCCAAGTTCTCTGCACATTTGGCAAAGGTATTTGCCCATTCTGCTTCCTGCTTCTTAAAGTCATTCCGGATGGCCGAAAGACTTGCCACTCTCGCAAAATCCTTTCTTAAAAGTGGTCCAGTAGTCGAGAAGAAATCTTCATGAACCTTTCTTTTCAGCTCCTCTAGCTGCATATCCTTTTCTTGGACGATCTCTTGATCAAACACTTCTGCAGCTGTCACATGAATCTTCTCTCGAATTTCTTTTACCTGCTCCTCAATTCTAAGTCCATCCACTTTTGCCTTCTCCAAAACTTCCCTACGTATAGTTACTGCCCAAAACCAGTGATTGAAATCATATGCTGCTCCTGCAGCAATCACCTTCTTGTCGACCAACTCCTCTCTTGGAGTGCCCTTCAATAGCCTGAGGCATGGAATAAGCCTCTCCTGCATATCCGGAATACATTCCCATGTTTCCGCCATATCAATAAGTCTAGAAAGAAAATATGAGGTTTTCCCACAAGCAAGTGCCAGTTTTTCCATGAACAATGCCGCATCTGTGCCTTCGCTTGCCATCCAATCCTGAGCTTCCTTGGCCATCACCATTCCATACTCGACATCCTTGGTCACCTCCTTGTTGACGTGGTTTTTGAGACCGCACCAACACAGAACAAAGTCGCCCAACGGACGCTCTATTCTCTCTTGATCAAAGTATTCCGCACGCTAAGATTGCCAGAAAGTTCGTGCGTTCAACTCCAAGGTTCCTTTAGTGCGAATAGGCTCAGTTTGGCTTGATGTGATATTGCTGGTATGTCAAGGGGACTTACGTAGTTGTTCAGATTTCTCACAGTCAGCAGTTGATATGTAATTTGAAGGGGATTCTTACGTGTATGATTTGGCAATGTGTATTCTTTTCTAAAACTAACAAGAAGTATGCTGAAAGTAAAAGGGAAAGGACCTAAGAAATTGGTACTCTATTCTAAATGCAAGGTATGTGGGGCTTCGTCTCAATAGACTTCAACCAGATTTCACCTAGCCTCCGTCGGACAGCCTCAGCAAAATCGGTGCAATCTTCAAAGGGGATAGCAAAAGATATTCAAGTTATAGTTTAACATACGTACACCATCAGAACAACGCATATAAGTATGTAAGCCATAACCGAAGTTAAACACAAGATGATGTCCAGTTGACCACGCAAGGCAGACTTATCATCAACAAGCCGCTAGTGGTATGGAATAAAATGAAGCTATCTCAATGAAATACCACACACCAAAGTAAGCTACTTGCATGAATTTAATCTACTTGGATACGAAAGGAAGAAGAAACCTTGCTAGCATTTCATGACAAGACGAATTTCACCATCAATGAAAAGATCTATTATCATAAAATGTATTACACAACAATCTCCTCAAAAGTTTTCAAAAGGGAAAACTTTCTCTCTTCTCCAAATTATGCAAAAATGCTCTACACTACTACACTATCTAGCTCTAAGGCTAATGCTCTCTCAATGTCTACTCTGGTTCTGAATCCTAATGTCTTACAAATGAGGGGGACTCCCCCTTTTATAGCTAGCCAAGTCCCAAAGGACGGCTAGGGTTACAATCAATAGAGTGGCCAGAATCGTGCCACCTCAGCCCTAACCCTAAAAACTGCCAGAATAGGGAGTGGTACATTAAATGAATCAAAGATTCCCACTCACTCCCAAAATAGCAAATGTAATAAATGCTCAGTCTTCTAGAAGATCCTCGTCCAGTAGTGTGTTCCCATTAGCCTTCTCTCTGACTGCCAACTCAACAAATCTGCTAAGTACGGCCTCAACCTCCTCAACTGAAATAGATGGAACACAATCTAACTGAAACTCTAACACTGTAACTGAGTGCTCGTGCCTCGTACAAGATTTTCTCCAAGCAGCCAATGAGTCTTGCGTGTTTTGGATCAAAGTGGAGAATGTAGCAGTGTTTTCAAAGTCATCTTGTACGAAGGTCTTAACATCTGCGAAGAAGGGAACCAGCAAACCCCTCAAATTATCAAAACTTATCTCTTCTGGACTCAGCCGCCTAGCGAAGATGGCCTCGAAGGTGTTCTGAACTCCATCTATGATATTGGCCATAGCCTTGTGAATCCTGGCTGAATCCGCCTGTGCTGCATCGAAGAAGCCACGCCCTGTGATAGCCGAAGAATACCACCGAGAGAAATCATATCGGTCATTCGCCTGAATGACACCTCCATCGATCAGCAACTGCAATGGCACATGCCTCAACACCTCAAGACGCTGGATCACCTTACTCTGATAGATAGAGGCATCGCCCCAAGCCTGATCCACCGCATCCATCCGTATCAAAATAGTAGAGGCCTGCTGAAAGGCAAAGGCAAGGTCCTCCATGAATTTCTCTGTCTCCGTGCGAACCCCTGTGACCCATTTGTCTGCCTCCTGTGCCATCCTCCCCAATTCTACCAAGCCGCTGATCGACTCTCTAGGAATATCTACTGGAGGCTCTATCACTGGTACATCCTGCCCTCGAGAACGAGACAACTGCTGAACATATCCAACTAACGCCTTGTGTTCTCGTTTCAACTTCTTGTACTTTCCTTCTTTCTTGAATAATCTATCCTTGAGGGCAAGGAAGGAGTTATCACACTCCTCAACAATCTGTGCACCAGTAGGGCGTCCCAAGTCAAGAGTGGTGACCACATAGTTTTCAGGAGCTGCTTCATTCCGGTCACACTCGACTCGTGGGACAGCAACGTGAAGAGTACGAGAGCCATCCTCATCGGTGGAGATCTTCGAAAACTTTCTTGCCTTCTTCTTCGGTGGAGGAGCACTGATCCAGTTCAAGAACTCTTCCATCTCAACTGCTGGATCAATTTCCTGCATTTCGGGCTTCTTAGCATTAAAATCTCTAAGCCAATCGGGCACCTGCATTATAGTATATCAGAAGGCGGCTGCTCACGTACTTACCGACTTCTCTAACACGTTCCACTTCTTCCTCATTAAAGGCGGGCTCATGCGTCCTCAAGTGGTTGGTGTCACGGCTTATATATAAATTAAAATTAAATTAAGCCATCATTCATGGCCGCCTCTATCTCCTGCTGGGGGTGAAGTTGATGTAGTCCCTCATCATCCACGCTGTCGACTGTGGTACATTGAAGCTCATTGTCCGGCTCCCCTCCATTGGGGGTTGAATATCATTTTGTATCCTCCGGTGCACGATTCAGTATAACCCTCTAATCAACAAACAAAGGGAAACCTCACAGCTATGCTTGGAGAACGTGTCTCCAAGGGTGCTGCTACTGTAACTCGTGGAGGTTCTGGCTGAACTAATTCTTTCTTCCTGGACTCTGGACCCCGTGTGATCTGTTTCTTCCTTCCTGTGGTGGGCGTCCTGTGATCTCCCATCAAGTTGTAAGTCAAAGCAATTGACCTACCTTTCAATCTGCTCACTCGCCTATCGACCCATGCCCTGGTGAACGTCATAACCGGGATAGAGAGAGTATCAAGGTCGGCAACCTCGGGCTCTGACCAATCTATAGGCGGAAGTGGAGTGTCCCGAACAGCCGCATAGTCTGGATGGACTACATCCATATCCTCATTTACCTGGTCCGGAACCGGAACTACCTCACACTCCCTGATCAGAGTAATCGGCAATCTAGAGAACATCCTCTTTCTCACTTCAATCTCATCAATTGCATCAGCCCAATAATCCTCAATGGTGGCCTTGTGTTTGAATTCCTCTGACAACACCCAGTTGATGTTATGGTGCGGGTCATAGTGTTGTCTACTTGTGTGATATGAGAAATGATAGAATTGAAGCTCACTTTCAGCTTCTCATGCACATCGAAGGACAAACCTGCGTAGGAACATCCTATTTGGAAACTCTATCCACCTCCTTTCTTCTTTTCTTAAGTTTTGTCAAAGGCTAGCAAGCATCTAGCTATCTCTAGCATTATTATTTTTATACATTTAGATTGCTTAAATGACCTATAAGGGTATGAAGAAAATCCTTGCAGCCTAATGTATGAAAATCTTGGAAGCTGTATAAACCAGCACCCATACCTCTCAATTAGCTCCTGGGCATTTCTAGAGATTCTGCACTGTAACCTCTCCTGAAGCAGCCTCGTGATGTACATGGTGAATGAATCGTTGACACGCTTGTAATGGGTTGTGCTCGAAAGGTGCAACTGTGTACACGCCTCATGAATTTTGAATTGGTGAGAGCCACAACCGATGGGTTCCTTGTAAGAAATTCCTCTGTACCTTGTCATCCGTGCCAACATATAAATTAGATAGGAACTCATGTAAAATGTCTTCGTCCTCCCTTAAATTTCGAGGCTGCTCATGTATATTAAGCTGATCATCTCAATACCCAATTGACGCAATCCTTGCCCCTCCAACACAGGGTTGATGTAATACAAAACATCCACGGCTCAAAATATAAGGCTGAGGGCATCCACACCAACCACCTTCGACAACATGATAAGATCACAATATTCCTGCTTCAAGTCCTCTACTATGATCTGTTTCGGCAACTTCGTTCGGGAAGGCTTTGGAGTGCTCATCCAGTGAGTGTTAATTGTATCCATGCACCGTTCAAAAGCAGAAGCATACATCCGCTCCGCTCGCTCCCTGGACTTGTAGATCATGTTCCTATGCACCGGGATCCCGAAAGCTTCACCAATGGCTGCCGGAGTGAGATTGGCAAGTACTTGGCCATCTGGTGTCGTGATCGACCGGTGTTCTTTCTCGTAGCAATTGGCGCACTCCATAATCAGCTCCAAACACTGTATAGCTGGCGGAAAACCAGCAGCTGCATATAGCCCACTTCCGGACGATGTTGTGCGAAGTGACCGAAGCCCGATGACTTCCAATCCCAAACAGCCTGTTCTTGAATGTTTCCAGGTTGACAGAGCCCAGGTTCGTGTCCGTCAACTTGCCCAACTTTGAAATAAATTTCGTCTCCGGCATGAATGTCTTGCTCAGCTTCTTGATCGTAGCCTGTCGGGAGGCACCATTGTCCTTTCCGGTTGTCCTCGCTTCAGCCATCTGCAACATAACAAACATTTCATCAACAATTAGATTTAATAAAATAAGGCATGATAGGGGCTGCAGTCGAATCCTAGAAGCTGC
The DNA here is from genome assembly GCA_007258455.2 of Sequoia sempervirens. Lineage (NCBI taxonomy): Eukaryota > Viridiplantae > Streptophyta > Pinopsida > Cupressales > Cupressaceae > Sequoia > Sequoia sempervirens. The sequence goes on from VDFB02076024.1 coordinate 47,282, forward strand.
AATAATTCTTGTGTTTGCCAACCTCAGCTTCTTCTCTGAATAAATTCGAATTTTGACACTTAGAACAGATTTCTAAGTGAACTCTGATGATTTTACTTCAACCAGCAATCAGCAAATTGAACCTCAACCACTTCGTACTTCAAACAGCAATCTTACACTAGCAAATTCGTGCTTTTCTCAACTAAACAAATCAGATTTCAGATCTCAGCTTAACAAGGCCGTACTTCTCAAGCAATGGCGCACCTCTTGCTATAATTCAAGCAAATCAAATTTTAGGCTCAAAGCCGTACCTTTCAAGCAACTTCAACTTGCAGCAAACACTTTTCCTCTTGACAATGGCGTACCTTCTCTTCAGCACTTAAGGTGTCTCCTTTAACTCTCAGCAAACTCAAGCTTCAGCAAAATACCTGTCAGCAACTTAAGGCGTACTTCTCTCAGCACAAATTTAATCAACTCCCAAGTGCGCCTCCTCAGCAAACTCAACTTCTCAGCAACAATTTCAAATTCTTTCAAGCCTCAGCAACTTAAGGCGTCCTTCTACTTCAGCAATGGGTGTCTTCTTCCCAGCAAACTCCACCCCAGCAAAATTCAAACTTCTCCAAGCTCACTTTGCCTTAGCAAATTCGCCTTTTCCAGTTGTGAAAGTGAGTGAAAAACTTCTCCATTTTATAGCTAGAATTCAAATTCTAGAAGACGTTATTTTTAGCCAGTGCCATTAAACTCCACTACTCCACTTCAAGAATTCGAATTTTCCCTCACTGATGTTTCTGACACTTGTCTCCAGTCGTCGGGAATATTATTCTTCTAGAAACTTGACTTTGACTGGCGTTTTGAATTCCTCTTCGAAAAATTTAATTTAACTTCATCATATTTTACTCACCAGCTGGAGCTCCGTCACTTGAATTCAAATTCTTAACTTCATCATCTGCTCTGGAAGATTCATCTTCGAAGAGTTTAATCACAATCATCTAGGCAACTCCCTTCGTATTCATCGTTTGAAGAAAATTCACTTTGAAAACACATTTTATTTACGTTTGCCTTAGAAAATTTGGAATTCTCCCTTAGGAAAATTCATAACTTAAGCACTGATCAAATTCCTTATTGAAAAAGTGTCGGCGAAGCTTGAAAGATTTGGAAATCCATTCATTATCGCAAATGTTCAGTACCCAGAAGCAAATTTTCGTCAGAATGTCTCGAATTCATGGGTACCCAACGAACGGGTTCATTTAATTTTCGAATTTTGAACCTTAGGAAATTATTATTTCCATCATTTAAATTCGTTCTTCGCCTGTGATTACTCTGTGTTGCTCTGACTTCCTGAAAAAATTTGAAGAACTTGAATTATCCTTGTCTCTGACTCCATCACTGAGAAAAGTTGCTTGCCTCGAAAAATTTTCATCAACTTGAAGCTCTAGGCGTATTTCCCAAGGAAAATAAATTTGCCTTAGGAAATATTTTAAAATCATCTTTGCATTTTTGAAATCTTGCCTTAGAAAAAATTTGTTGATCGCCAGTGGAGAGGGATTTTCACTTAGAAAATTTTTATATCAACTTCATTCCCGGCATGCCTTGCACATTTCATCTTCACCTCATCCCGTATCACTTCACACTTAGAAAAAGTTCATTTAAAAGCCCAACGCCTTAGAGAATTTTTTTTTTAACACCTTATAACTATTTTCCATTACACATCTCTCCATCACCCTAGGCGTATATTTCATTTTAATTCCTCACACTTTCAAATATTTTCCAACGCCTAGCATATCACCCTTACTCTTGGCGCACATCACACTTAACAATTTTATTCTTAACGCCTTAGGAAATATTCCTAACATATTCCAACGCCTTATAACTCCCTTCACACGCCTAGCAAAGTTTTCACTAAGGCCCACCACCTTGGGCGCATTCTAAGTGTAGAGGAGGATAACGTCCACCTTTTACCACTTCTCACCATGCTTTGGTAAACTTTTCACCTTAATTACCACCTTTAATTACCTTTTACATTGAAACATGGGCGCATTTCCTTGTAGGAGGAGGATGAAACTTGCCACCACGCTTTGTGACCCTTCAACTTCCAATTTTTGTCTTGACATGCATGATTTGGGCGCATTTTACCCCCTAAGGAGGACGAGTTTGCAAGTTTGGCGCATTTTGCATGTGATGAAGGATAGAAACTTTGACTTTGTTGACCCTCTCCTTCTTTGGGCGCATTTTGATGTGTGTGAAGGATGAAACTTCTTCCAACGTTCTTGGGTGACTTTTCACTTTCCAAAATTTGTCTTCACATGGCCCAGTTTGGGCGCATTTTGGCCTTGAAGAAGGACGAAAAACTTTGACTTTCTTGTTGACTCCTACCTTGGGCGCATTTTCATGCTTGTGAACTGGGCGCATTTTGATGAGAGAGAAGGATGGGCGCATTTTGACCCCTGAGGCGGATTTCTCATACTTAGAATTTTTCCTCAACTTTTCCCTCTTTCACCTTGGGCGCATTTGGCCCCTGAACAGGATGAAATCTTGTTGACTTTCTTTTGACTTTTTCTACCTTGGGCGCATTTTGCCCTGTGTGAAGGATGAACTTGCATTTTGAAAAATTTTCTACTTAGCTGAAGTTGGGCGATTTTGCCTTGCCTGGGCTGGACGAGATTCCGTGACTTAGACGAATTTTTTATCATCCTCGCCAAATCGTGCTCGCTATTTTAGTAAGTTCTCTGATTCACAAGCCGAATGGCCTAAAATTTTAAACACAGCTTCTTCACGACTTTATCAACCTGTCGGTACTGCCACTCTTAGTCACCCTGCTATTTATAGCCTGTTTCTGAAGGTGGCTTACTATAAATAGTAAGCTTCTGATTCTGATAGCTCCCAAGTCTCGGACGACGGAAATTTTGATGAGCGCCTTCACCACGCGATCTATCGCCGACACCGCCGCATGCACCGATGCATTATTTTGAAGACGCTTCACCCCACTTTACTATAAACAGTAAGTGCTCCGCTGGAATTCGAATTTCACCAGCCAGATAGCTCCCAAGAACGCTGATCAAGTAGTACGGCATCGATTTGAAGATTTTGACTTTGATGCCTATTTTAGGTCTGGCCGAAACCCTAACTTGTACCGCATAGCGTAGACAAAAGATCTTGTTCTCGCTTTCACAAGATCGCTGACGTACCGTGAATCGAATCGCCGAGGCTACGCCGTGGGCATACCGCTAAAAATAGCAAGTTCTCATCGAAAGTGAGAACGGTTTGCATGTCACAATCATCGCTAAACTCTCGAAACCCATCGTGAATCACCGACATGCAAAGAAAAGCTCGACATGCAAACCTCTAAAAAATAGCCTCTAAGGTCAACTCAAAGTGGTCGCCTTCGCTTGCATGTTATATCATCACAAGGTCTCAAAAACTGTATGAATTCCGTGACATGCAAAGAAAATCTCGTGATCTCGACTCGAATTTGCCCTGGAAGCCGGACTGCTAAAAATAGTAAGTTGTCCAATTTTGCTCAAATTTGGCATGCAAGCAGTCTGATGTACTCTGAACGCTGTGTGATGATTGGAATCCCAAAAACGCTGACAAATTGCCTGGAATTGCAGACTTACTAAAAATAGTAAGTATCTCGGAATTTGATGAAATTTGGCCGGAAGCTTGCTGGATGTCTGCTGACAACATTGCTAAGTTCAATTTTCAATTTACTGGCCCTACTTAACCTTGACTTGACCAAAAAATGATGAAACCCTAATTTTAGAATTGGCCAATATCTTCACATTTAAGCTCAATGACGACACAACCCCCGGAAAGACAAACACCAGAAAAGAGACAGAGCGAGAGAGCGAGGAAAAACCCAAGCCAAAAGACCGGAACGGAGCAAAAATAAGGGGGTCCCCATCTGAATGGGGCGATGTGTGAAAAGGTCACAACACTCCTGTGATGAATTGAGGAGAGGAGGAACAATCGCATTTCCCTGATCAAGTGGCTGGGTCAAATCCTATATATATTCCTTAAGACGTTCAACATCCTTCTTATACTCTTTCTTCTTAGCCACTTCCTTTTCCAGTCTCGCTTTGATGGTCGAGACGGAATTATCTAACTCCTCCACCTCTTGACCTTTCGAGGTTGGGCCAAGGTCAACAGTGGTTATGGCATATTCCTGAGGAGTAATCTCGTCTCGTGGCTTGTCCACCGTGGGTACTGCAATGTGTATGGAACGGTTGCCTGTCTCGTTCCTCTGAATGGTGGAGAATTTCTTGGCAGGCTTCTTGATTGCGACTTGCTCCAACCTTGCCAAGAAATTGGCAGTATCATCCTCCTCTTCTTGAGCTTCTGCAGGTACCTGAATTTTCATCCTTTCCATCAGCCACTCTGGAATGGTCGGCTGCTCAATTCCATCCTCTACTTGAACCTCTTCCTCATTCGGAACATCCACAAGCCCTTTGAGAGCAGAAATCATTCCCTCCTCGAAGTCATTATTCTGGACTTCTATCTCATTGTCTGAACCTAAGATTTCCGTGCCCGTAGGTGACAAGGGCTCCTCGTCATCCAGCTGAATAGGTTCATCATTCTCTTCCTGAACTGCAGGAGGTTCAAGTATCTCTACTAAGGACTCGTCTATAGTAGCCACCAACTCGTCAATGTTTCGAGATGCCGCTGAACGAGAAGGCTCTCCCTTATGCCTCTTGGAAGCAGGCTCAGCACTTGGCACTATTTCCTTCCTTTTCTCTCCGATCTCGACCAAGTCCTGATGGGATGCACTGGCATTAGAAGAATATGATTCTGACTCGCTTAGTAGATCATATGTGAGCATGATTCCTCTTTGTCTTAATTCTTGGGCATGATAGTCAACCCACCACTGAGAATATTTAGTCACTAGTCTCATTAAGGTTGCCAAGTCTGCGTGCTCAGGTTCTGACCATTTTATTGGAGGAAGAGGTCGGCTTTCCTCGAAGCGTGGCTGGATGTGGTTCCCATCGTCCTGCAACTGGTCAGGCACTCGACAAAACTCAATTGCCCTCATGAAGTCTAGTGGCATTCTGGACCATTGCCTCCTCCTGACTTCGTATTCATCGGCAGCATTTGCCCAGAAATCTTCTAGTTCCATTCTGTGCTCGTACTTTCTCCCCTCTACTGTCCGAATATTATGATGCGGGTCAAAATTGACCCTGGACTTGTAGGCTGTAAATGGATACCACTAGATCTCCAACCTTGCACTATCAGCTGCCTGTGCTGATGGACAATACTCCAACATGTTCCCAATGAAAAATGGGAATGTGACAGATGCCTTCTTGGTTGGCCTCTGGATGTTTTGATATTCCTCTAACTGTCTCAGGACCTCGAGCAAAATCATCCTATTTGTCGGATAGATGGGCAATTTATAGGGATTTCCAGTAAATCCCTGGATCCTGATGTAAGTGAATTTCGGGAACTGGATGAACCAAGATCTGTATTTACTGATAAGACTTTTCGCCTCATGGCTCAGCCTCTGATGCACTCCTCCTTGAAACTTTCTAGTAATATGCATTAGGAAGGCATCATGCACCCTCCTGAAGTGAGTCTTCTCCTTCAATTGGAGCTGTGGGTAGCAGTCGTAAGGCCTGAGTTCGTTCTCTCCGTTGCCAACTTTTCCCTTGCAAATTAGCCCTGGATACTTGTATGATCTAGCCAACAAGTAGACAACATACGAACTCATATGAAAAGATTTTGTCTCTTCGAGGTTGATCAATTGCTCGTGGAGGTTGTCACTTATCATCCGTGACCAGTTGAACATTTTAACGCCAGAAGTGATCTCGTCTATGAAATAGTACATCCAGCTCTCGAAAAAGGCGCCTTGCGGGTTGCCGGCTACTCTGTTTAGCATCAGGATGATGTCTCCAAAATCTTCCTTGAAATCTGTCCGGCGAGGTCTTTTGGGCATCTTCTTTATTGATGGCTTAGGCTTGTCCATCCATACTTTGTTAATTGTTGTGGCGCACAAATCGGGTTTGCTATCATATAACCTCTTGGCTTCTTCCTTGGTCTTATAGACTGTCCATGAATGTTCCGGGATGCCGAAGGTTTCCTGGATTGCCACTTCGCCCAAGTGTGCCAAGATTCTTCCATCAGGTGCAATGATTTGCCTCTTCTGAGCATCATAGTGGATAGCACACTCCATCATCAATTCTGCACAATCCATTGCCGGTGGGAATCCAGCTGCCTGAAATATCCCGTTTCTGACTATCCGTCTGGCTATCGGTGTGGGAAGTCCATTCTGCCCATACATTCTTTTCTTAAACTCATCAAAGTCGACATGTCCGAGATCGGTGTCTACGACATTCTTCCATTTTGAAATGACTTTGGTCTCCTGCTGAGCACATTTGCTGGCAAACTTCATTTTCAGCTTCTTTGATTTCGCCTACCGTGGTCTTCAACCTGCAGTCATAAAATTAACATTAATACAAAGACTTTTTCAAATAATTTATTCCCATGCTTTGGATTCGAAAATTTACTTTCAGCCAGTTAAATAATTAAATTGCTGTGAAAAAGCAAGCTGAAAGTAAATTGGACGAAGTTAAGATTTTGGCTAGAACTTTTGCCAATATGAAAAGGCAGAAGAAGAATGGCGAATTTATTTGATTAAACATCAAACCTCAATGAAGAACTGCTGGCTGCAAATCAGATTTAAATTCTGATTTTTATTCCAAAAAATCAATTAATGAAGTGCGCCCCTCTTGCACAGAAGAATTCAAAAATAAATCTTTTCCTTTCCCGCGAAAATTCTTCCTCAGCATAACATTACTTCACCCTCTGGAAAATTCGATCTTGCCTACTGAACAATCGACTAACTGAGAATTCCGAGAGATATTAAATTTCTCTTCAGCTGTGTGTAAAAAAATGAGTTGCTGAAACTCATTATAATGCTGAAGAGCTTGATCTGTTTTAGCAACTACCATCTTCTCTTTCGATTTCGATTTGTTTTCTTTTGTTTAAACAAGCAGGTTTCCCAAATAGAATCCGTCTCGAGCTTATCCAAGCAAATCTCACTGATCTTCAAAAATTCGATTTTTGCTTAATGTTTATCTTTGATTTTTCGAATTTTAAAAGAAAACATTAAATATTTTATTAAATTCATGACAAATTTAATTTTGCTTGTTGGATTTTATCTCTGGCCGGCGTAATTTATTTCCTTCCAACTCTTGTCTGGAAAATTCGATTTTGTCCAAGGCATTTTAAATTTCCAAGTAGTTGAAAATAAATTATTAAAACATTAAAATATTTTAATTTATTCCAACCCGTTCATTTTGGACCCATGGCTATTTTGATTTTCCATTCATTTTTCTCAGCTAAAAGTGTATTTTCCAATTTTATTCTCGATTTTGTCTAGCCAAGTCAAAACTTAAGCCATTCCATCGACAAACTTTATGCCAGATCCCTGTTTTTCTTTGCCATAGCTGACTTTTCCCTTGCACTGAGCCTATTTTCTTCTGCCAAAGTCATTTTCTCTTGCTCAGTCGGATTTTTCTAGGCAAAATCCTTGTCTGGATGTCTTCATCGGGCGAATTTCTTTGACGCTTGACAAATTCTTCTTCCTTCTGGCCAAGGGCGAACTTTGCTTTCTCCTTGCCTCGTGCATATTCCTCTGGCCAAAGTTGTCAATTTCTTAACATTTCCTTTCTTAACATTTCCTTCAGACAACCATACTTAGGCAAATTTAATTTCTCTTCCACTTTTGTGCTTGGCACACTTCATTTTATTCCTTGTCATATCCTAATCTTCTTTAGCACGTGTCCTTTCAAACTTAGCACTTAGCTTCTTGAAAATGTCGTGATTCCTAGCCAAAATCTTCATTTTTCATCTTTTAGCCTCTATACTTAGGCAAATTTTCGAATTTGTCTTGGCTAGGCACCAAACACTTAGTAAAAATTGATCTTTTTCCTCTTCATAGACCATGGCGGACTTTGAAGAACTTTTGACAAGGTGAGGGCGGACTTTCTATGGTCTTGGCCATCATCTTTTTGAACATGGCGGATTTCCAAGTCTTTTGGCACTTTGCTTAACATTTTGTCCCTTGGAAATGTCATAATATTTAGCCAAAAATCGATTTTCCACCCTTTTAGGCTCTCACACTTAGCAAATTTTCAAAATTTTCTTTGCTGGGCACCAACACTTAGTGAAAATTTTGATTTTTTTTCATCTCCCATGTGCCTAGGCGGACTTTCCAACCCATTGGCAAGTGTATGGCGGACTTTCTAACCCATTGGCAAGTGTATGGCGGACTTTATAACCCTTTGGCATCATCTCTTTAAAGTGGATGGCCGACTTTCTAGGATGCTTGGACATGCATGGGCGGACTTTAGATGACCTTTGCACTTCCCCCTAGTGGCATGGCAGACTTTGGAGGAGGTTAGGATGTGCTTCCTTCAAGATGGCGGACTTCAACACCCTTTGGCATCATCCCCTTTGAGGCTAAGGCGGACTTCCAAACCCTTTTGCACTTGACATGGCGGACTTTCCATGCTCTTAGACATTCCTCCTTGCTGCTGGGCGGACTTCACCAGCTTCCAGACATCTTCCTCTTACTGCTGGGCGGACTTCATGATCTTCCAGACATTCATACCTCTTTCTCTTGACATTCTCCTTCTTGGAAATGGCGAATTTTCTAGACTTAACAAATTTCTCATGAATTTCATCTATTTTTGAGTGGATTTTTTGTGATTTCGACCTCAGATCTGACTGGTTTTGACTGATTTTTCCAGAATCTGGTCTGATTTTTCATGCTTTTTGACTTGTTTTTCCAGATTTTTCAATAATTTTTCAATTTTCTATTTGATTTTCTGAGTGATTTTTCGATTTTTTTGGACTTCTGAGCGCATTTTTGGAATTTGAGACCTTTCTAAATATAGAAACTTTCCAAAAATAGAAACTTTCTAAAAATAGAAAAAGCAAACCCTAAAAAATAGGAACCCTGTTTGGTCCAAAAATGCCAAAAATGAAAAAGCGAAAAAGCAAGATTTCCTAAAAAGTAGGAAGTCTCAGAATTGGCCGAATTCACAGGCGATCTTCGTTTCCTGGGCCTTCTGCGTGCTTCCATGACATCTACGCACTGATTCAAGCATGAATTACTGACTTGGCTGGGGTAACTCTCGGCAAATTGACTTGAAACTCTTAACAAAATGATCTCACGTAACCGTTGCAAGGAGACAAAACCCTAAAAACTAGCAGGCAACTGGGGGTCCCCATTGGGGATGGGGCGATGTGTGAAAAGGTCACAACACTTCTCTACTCTACTCTCTAGTCTGATCTCCAAATCTAATGCTAGTCTAATGAATTACAAATGAGGGGGACTCCCCCTTTTATAGATAGCCCAGTCCAATGGACGGCTAAGATTATAATCAAAAGAGTGGCTAAGATTAAGCCACCTCAGCCCTAACCCTAAAAACTGCCAGAATGGGGAGTGGTGTAATAAATGAGCAAAGATTCCCACTCACTCCCAAAATAGTAAAGGCAATTAATGCCCATAATCAGTCTTCTAGAAGATCGTCATCCAGTAGTGCATTCCCGTCCTTCTCTCTGGCTGCAAACTCAATGAACCTGCCAAGTACAGCCTCAACCTCCTAAACTGAAATGGGTGGAATGCAATCAAGCTGGAACTCTAACACCGTGACTGACGGTTCATGCCTTGCACAAGATTTTCTCCAAGCAACTAAGGAATCCTGCGTGCTCTGAATCAAGTTGGAGAAAGTAGAAGTGTTCTCGAAATCATCTTGTACAAAGGTCTTCACCTCTGAAAAGAAAGGCACCAGCCTACCCCTCAAATTATCAACATTCACCTCATCTGGATTCAACCGCCTAGCAAATATGGCCTCGAAAGTATTCTGAACTCCATCAATGATATTGGCCATAGCCTTCCATATTCTAGTTGAATCCGCCTGTGCTGCGTCGAAGAAACCATGTCCCGTGATTGCTGAAGAATACCATCTAGAAAAGTCGTACCTGTCATTCTCCTGAATGACCCCTCCATCAATCAGCAACCGCAAAGGAACATGCCTCAATGCCTCAAGACACCGAATTACTTTGCTCTGATAAATAGAAGCATCTCCCCAGGTCTGATCAACTGCCTCCATTCGTGCCAAAATACTAGAAGCCTGCTGGTAAGCATGAGCAAGGTCTTCCATAAACTTTTCTGTCTCAACACGAACTGCCGTGACCCACTTGTCTGCCTCCTGTGCCATCTTCCCTAACTCCAACAAGCCACTAATCGACTCTCTGGGTATCTCAGCTGGAAGATCTATCACTGGAATCTCCTGCCCACGAGAACGAGACAACTGCTGCACATATCCAATCAAGGCCTTATGCTCTCTTTTCAACTTCTTGTACTTTCCTTCCTTCTTGAATAATCTGTCCTTGAGGGCGAGGTAGGAGTTATCACATTCTTCTACAACCTGTGCACCTGTGGGGCATCCTAACTCCAAAGTTGTGACCACGTAATTTTCTGGCACTGCTTCATCTCGGTCACAATCAACCCGTGGCATGGCTACGTGAAGGGTGCGGGAACCATTCTCATCAGTTGATATCTTTGAAATTTTTCGTGCTTTCTTCTTTTGTGGAGGTGCGTTGATCCTGTTCAAAAACTCTTCCATTTCAACCGCTGGTTCAATCTCTTTGATGGGGCTTCTTCTCATCCTATCTCTGAGCCAATCAGGTACTATATACTGTATATCAAATGGCTGCTGTTCTTGTGCCTCTACTTCTTGAACTTGTTCCACTTCTACATCATTCTGGTGAGGCTCATCATCCTCAAGTGGCTGAGTATCTCCTGAAACTGTATCATCATCATCCTCCAAATTCGTCTCTAACTCTTGCTGAAACTGAGGGTTAGTAGTAGTCCCCTCATCATCTTGCTAATCAACCCTACTAGGTGCGTTGACACTCTGGCCAACTAACTCTCTCCGTGGTGGCTGATTATTTTCCTATACCACTTGCACCTGATTCAATGCATTCCTTTGATCAGCAAACAAAGAAACCTCCTGTATACTTGGAGAACGTGTCTCCAATGGCGTGGGTGATTCAACTGCAACTCTTGGAGGTTCCGGCTGAACGGGCCCCTGCCAAACTAGCTCTTTCCTTATACATTCCGGACCTTTTGTGATTTGCTTCTTCCTGCCAGTGGTGGGTGTCCTGTGATCTCCCATCAAATTGTAAGTCAAAGCAATCGACCTACTCTTCAACCTGCTCACCTGCCTGTCAACCCATGCTCTGGTAAATGTCAGGACTGGAATGGAGAGTGTGTCCAAGTCAGCAACCTCCGGTTCTGACCAATCCAGGAGTGGGAGTGGAGTATCTCTTACTACTGCATAATCTAGATGGACAACGTCCATGTCCTCATTCACCTGGTCTAGTACCGAAACAACTTCACACTCCCCGATCATGTTAATTGGCAACCGAGAAAACATTCTTTTCCTGACTTCAAACTCATCTAATGCGTTAGCCCAATAATCCTCAATATTTGCCTTGTGTTTAAACTCCTCTGACAGTACCCATTTGATGTTGTTATGCGGGTCATAGTGCTGTTGGCTAGTGTGACATGAAAAGTGATAAAATTCAAGCTCACTCTCGGCTTCTCTAGCTGCCTGTAATGAAGGACACACTTCATCTGAATTGCCCATGACAATTGGGAAGTCAACACCTCCCTTCTTCTTTTTCTTCTGAATTTTATCGTAGGCAATCAATAGCCTAGATATCTCTAACATCAATATTCTGTTGGTTGGGTACTTAGGCAGCCTATATGGATATGATGAAAAACCTTGCAGCCTTATGTAAGAAAACTTTGGAAATTGTATAAACCAGCACCCATACCTCTCAAACAATTCTTGGGCTTCTCTCGAGATCCTGTGATGCATCTGCTCCTGAAGCAATCTCATGATGTGCATGGTGAAGGCGTCATTGACATGCTTGTAATAGGGAGTACTTGTCAAATGCAACTGCGGACAAGCCTCATGTATTTTAAACTGGTGAGAGCCACAACCAATAGGTTCCTTATAAGAAATTCCTCTATACCTCGTCATACGGGCCAGCATGTAGATGATGTAAGAGCTCATATAGAACGTCTTCGTTCTTCTCAGGCTCAGGAGCTGCTCATGCAAATTGTCACTAATCATTTTGACCAAGTTGACATAGTCTTTTCTTTCCAGCATGAGTTTGATGTAGTAGAACATCCATGGCTGAAAAATAAATGACTGTGGGCAGCCTCCAACTCGACTTAGCATCATGATGAGATCACAGTATTCTTGCTTCAAGTCGTCTGCTATGATTTGTTTCGGTAGCTTCGTACGAGAGGGCCTGGGGTTGCTCATCCAGTGAGTATTGATCGTCTACGTGCATCTCTCGTATGCAGAAGCATACATTCGCTCAGCTCGCTCTCTAGACTTGTAAATCATATTCCTGTGCACTGGAATTCCAAAGGCCTCACCAATGGCAGCAGGAGTGAGGTTGGTGAGCACTTGTCCATCTGGTGACATGATTGACCTGTGATCTTTCTCATAGCAATTGGCGCACTCCATCATCAGCTCCGAACACTGAATGGCCGGAGGGAAGCCAGTTGCTGCATATAATCCGCTTCGAACAATGTTGTGCGAGGTGGTCGAAGGTCGATAACTACCAATCCCCAGCATTCTGTTCTTGAAAGTCTCTAGGTTGACAGAGCCCATATTGGTATCAGTCAGCTTGCCCAACTTTGAAGTAAACTTTGACTCCGGCGTAAATGTCTTGCTCAGTTTCTTTATAACAGCTTGCCTGGATGCACCATTGTTGTCTTTTCCAGTCGCCCTTGCCTCAGCCATCTGCAAAACAATAAACATCCATGAGTAAATTATTTTAGAAAATAAATAAAATATTGTGCAGGGGCTGCCAGTCGACTTCAAGAATTTGAGAAGCTGCAATATCATTTCTCATTCACAAACCTCATATTCTCCTTCAACAGATTTTGAACTTCAATCACTTAGAAAGTCTCAGCAAATTCAACACTTTCAGCAACTTCAATCAGCAATTTGAACTTTTGTAAATTCGTATTTCACACTTAGCAAGTGTGCACTTCACAAGCTTCAACAACTTCACTCTTTGAATTCATAGTCCTTCAATTTCAAATCAGCAATTTCGCACCTTTCAAACTCTCAGTAACAGAATCGAGCTTCAGTAACAACTCAAGTAAATTTGCACCTTTTCAATCAGCAAATAACTTAGCAAGTGCGCACTTTCTCAGCTCCAGCAACTCACAAATTTCAGCCTTCAACAAATTGTTTAGTCTTCAGCAAAATTACTTCAAGTCGTCCTTCTTAGCTTCAAAAAATTCAAACTTTTCAACACTTGCAGCCTTAGTAATTTTCAGCTTCACACTCAACTTAGCTTCAGCCTTAGAACAAAATCAAATTCCTTCAACTGGTGAGGAGAAATGAAAAACTTCTCAGCTCTTATAGCAAAATCGATTTCTAGAAGAGGCTAAGCTTAGCTAGTGAATTAAATTTCCACTACTTCATTTGAATTTCCCTCTGTGGCACTTTCGACACTTGTCTGAGAATCTCAACCTTCTAGAAGTTCAACTTTGATTGCCACATTTCAAATTCACTTTCGAAAATTTCAATTTAAATTCATCTTTTAATTCACCAGCCGGAGCTATGTCACTTGAATTCGAATTTTACTTCTCTCCGGCTTTGGAGAATTCATTTGTGAAGAACTGGATTAAAATCATCTAGGCAATTCATTTTGAATTCATCGTTCGAAGCATTTTGCTTTCAAAAATCATTTTATTCAAATTTGCCTTAGAAAATTTTAAAATTTTCCTTAGGAAAATTTCACAACTTGAGCACCAATTAAATTCCTCATGCTGAAGGCCTTGGCGAAGTGCAGAAGACATGGAAATCCATCTATCATCACAAATGTCCAGTACCTAGAAGAAAATTTTCTCTGAAACGTGATGAATCCATGGGTACACAACGCACGGGTTCGTTTAAATTTTTAAATTTTAAACCTTAGAAAAATATTATTCCACCAATTTAAATCCATTCTTCATCTCTGTGAACATTTCTTGTTGCTCTGACTTGAAATTTTTTTATCAATCCATCCTACATTGTCATCATCCTCTGACGCTCACTGGAAAATTTGCTCGTGCTTCAGGAAAATTCACCACCTTGGGTCTAGGCGTATTTTCTAAGGAAGAAAATACTTGCCTTAGAAAAATTTTAAATCACCATGCATTTTGAAAATTTCGCCTTGGAAATTTTGGTTCAATCTTGCTCATTTTGCCTGTGAGAATTTTTATTTTATTTCATCCATGTCCACTTGCCAATGGTGGAAATTTATCAACTTGACTTAGAAAATTTTCATGAAGGCGCCTAGCACATTTTATTTTTTTATTCACCACCTTGCATTTTATTTCACGCTTGAAAGATATTTTCATTTGAAACTCCAACGCCTTAGCAATATTTTATCTTTTACTCACCACCTTGGACGCATCATGTGTGAAGAGAAACAAGCTTTCAACGCTTAGCATTAACCATTTCACCCTCAACACCTTTATCTCACTTACCACTTTGTATTTCACCTTAGGTGCAAATAGCATATGCAAGAGGATACGCCTTAAGTCTATGTCTTAGAATTTTTTATCGCCTGGCATTTATCTCACCACCCTAGGCGCATATTAGCATGTGTGGAGGATTAATGTTTACCACGCCCTCTTATGACCTTTCATCTCCCTCATTTTGTCTTTACATGGCCCCATTTGGGTGCATTTGAGCATGTGTGAAGGACGAGTTTCTTCCTTTTGCTTTGACTTGTTGACCATAACTTGGGCGCATTTCTTATGTAGAGGAGGATGAAAACTTTCAACGCCTCCAACAAGTGACTCTTCGGCTTCCCGTTTTTGTCTTCACATGCTCTGTTTTGGGCGCATTTTGCTATGCTTGAAGGATGAACGCCTTTGACTCCTTTGACTCACTTGCATTTTGGGTGCATTTTGCTATGCTTGAAGGATGAACGCCTTTGACTCCTTTGACTCACTTGCATTTTGGGTGCATTTTGGCATATGTGCAGGATGGGCGCATTTAGGGGGTGGTGTAGGATATTTGTACTTAGAATTTTTTTGCTATCAACTTTCTCAAGGTGGGTGCATTTTGGATAGGCAGGAGGATGAAACACTTTGACTTTCCTTGACTTCCTTGCTGGATGGGCGCATTTTGGCCTAGGAGGTGGACGAAAGTTTATACTTAGAATTTTCTCCATGCTTCTTCATCAACTTGGGCGCATTTTACCCATTGAGCAAGATAAGTCCGTGCCTCAGAAGTTTTCTATGCTTGGCCTGAAGAAGGCGCATTTTGGTATGTGAGGTGCATGAACATCAACACTTAGCCATTTTTTTCTCGTCCCTGCCAGTTTATCCATGCCCTGCTATTTATAGTAAGTCTCTCGATTTTTGCATCTCTGAAGCTCAGAATGATTTGAAATTTCAAACACTGCATCCTTGCAACCTCGTTAACCTGTCGACACTGCTATTTTTAGTCGGCCTTCTATTTTTAGCCCATTTCTAAAGGTGGTTTGCTATAAATAGTAGCTGCTTGCTTCTGATACCTCCATAGCTCCAATTGACTTGAAATTTGAATGACGTGCTCCTCACCACGTGACCTGCCCGCTGACATCGGCGCATGCAACTGATTTGCTATTTTTAGCCTGTTTCCAAAATGACTTACTATAAATAGTAAGTGCTCCGTTTGACCTCAAATTTTACCAGCAGATAGCCTGAAGGATGCTTATTGCGGTGGTTTACACTGGTTTTCGAAAATTTTGACTTTTTACCCCTCTTTTTGGGTCCCGAAGCTAGAAACCCTAATTTTTTTTGCATGCATACCAAATGATCTCTGTTTGTTCTCGTTTCTGTTGCATAGCGATCAGCTCGTGATTCTGAAGTGCTGGGAGGCGGATGCCTGGACGCAGCTGCTAAAAATAGTAAGTTCTCAAATAGGTGGTTATCTCTGTTTGCATGTTACATCATTGTGTAGCTCTTGAAAAACCCATAAGGAATATGCAGACATGCAAACCCTAAAAATAGCCTCTGAAGGCTGAACTCTGAAAGTTTTCGTCTCACTTTGCATGTTATATTGTCGCGAAGGTCTTGAAAAACTCAGAAGGAATCTGCAGACATGCAAAGAAAAACTCTGCATCTAAGTCCTGAAATTATCTCTGGAAGCTGGACTGCTAAAAATAGTAAGTTGTCTGTTTCAGCTCAAATTTTGCACACGAGCAGCTTGATGTGTTCTGAATGTAGTGTGACTGTCGGAATTTCAAAAATGCTTACGGAATGCCCGTAATTGCGCATTTACTAAAAATAGTAAGTACTCAAAATCTGATGAAATTTCAGTGGAAGCTTGCTAGAAGCACACTGACATCAATGTCAAGCTCTGTTTTCAACTTATTCACTTTGTTCAACTTCGGATTGACCAGGAAAGTACAAACCCTAATTTTCAGACTTGGCCAAATTTCATGTTTAAGCTCAATGGCGGAGACATCCCTGAAAGGCAAATAGAAAAGAGACGGAGAGAGAGAGAGAGAGAGAGAGAGAGAAACCCAAGCCAAAAGACCAAAATGGAGCAAAATATAGGGGTCCCCATCGGAATGGGGCGATGTGTGAAAAGGTCACAACATTATCCAGTCCTGAAACTTTGTCAGACTGAATGGGCTCTGGCCAAGACAAGACGGCTTGCCACGAGGTCTCACCGATAGCGGATGTCTCGCCGAAGCGAATGGTCTCGGGGAGATGTCTTCCCGAAAGGATAGGGTCTCGGCGAAAGTTGGTGCCTTCGCTATAATGTCTCCCTGACCAATGGAGGTCTCCCCGATATGAAAAAAGGTCGCCCAAAGATCTTGAGCTCGGCGTGAGGTCTCACCGATAACAAAAAGGTCCCGCCGAGAAAGTTTGACATCAGCGTAATGTTTGTCCGTTGGAATGATGTTCTGTTGATTGCTAGAGGTCTTGGCGAAATGAAGTGAGCTCGGGGAGAGAAAGGGAGCTCGCTATGAGGTCCTGTTGAGAGAATAGTGGCTCGCTGATAGGGAGCTAGCTGTGGTGGGACTCATTGCCTAGATGAAATGGGCTCGCCGAGAGATATTGCCTTCGGCATGAGCTCTCACTGACACATGGATGTCCTACCGACAGAGGAGCATAGCGGTATAACTCACCAAGATCGGTATGACCTGCCGACTGAAGGAGCTCTTGCTGAATGCGGATGACTAAGCGATGGAAAGGGATATCGGTATGACTCCTGAGGGCTTGCCATGAGGTCTTCCCGAAAGCGAAAGTCTTGCGGATGGTCTAGGTAACAGCCACTGTGGATGTCGTTATAACTTTTGAACTCGCTATGTGGTCTTGACGATCGTCATGTGCTATGCCGATAACTGCTGAAGGGTCTAATTGCATCGAGGAGACACGATTAGTGTCTCACCGACATGCGATTTTAATGGAGCGACCTTTGACCGCCTGAAGACCTATGTGGCATGAATTCAACCAATCCGAATGAACTACAAGAGAGCCGTGGTAGTTTGACCCCTGTGAAGAAGACTAACTAAACGAATGCAACGTGGATTTTCTCTGAGCCCAAGAGCATTCAAAGCAGCTTAGCAGGGAGGTTCGAAGGTGGACACGAAGACCAGGAAGTTAATGCTGTTGTTGCGAAGGATCAAGAGGGTCATTCCTGGAGCAACTCTTTACCGACATAGACAGCAGGGATACACTTGAATGCAGCATTAACTTTTCATTCGAAAATATCTAAGGATAGATCTTTCTGAAGACTAATATTTTTGTAAGCCCTAGGGGGGCCGACACATCTTTTGTATATAAGGCAGTTTTTGCCTCTTTGTAAAGGGAGTTCTCCTTATGCTTTTCAAAAAGTCTGTGACTTTTACAGTCCTTTCTCAGATTAGCACAATTTTGTAACTCATTTAGAGCATAATATATAGAGTTTACCTTGATAACTGTGGATGATCCAAATTACCATCTTGTTCTTGCAAAGTGTCGTGCATTTCAGGTTAATGATCAAGTTATTTTTTCAAATTTCTTTCATTCCTTTATAACTTTATCTTGTGTTTCATGCCTTCCTTTGCAAAAGTATCATTATACAAATCACAAGCTGTGTTTATATAATCGCACATAGATTCTATTTTGTGAAAATCTTTTCCTTTTTTGAAAAAGTGTGTGAATCGAACCTATTTGTGAAATATTAATTTTGAGCTCATAGAATTTGATGTGTAATCTTACGGTCATTGTCAATTTTCAAGTGTAACCTAAGTATCCCATTGCTATTCTCAGTTTGGTGTATCACCATAGCGTTAGTTTTATTTTTACGCACTCCTTCTCCCTTTCCCTTTAAATAATCAGTAGTTTAGGTGACACCAAAGGAAGCCGGCCTTCTCCGGAGGTTGACCTTTGTTTACAAGAAACCCACATCTTTAGAGGTCTTCCCATGTTACATTGAGGTGTTGAACAAGTTCAACAGGGTGCAACTTCAGATTGATAACAGTACTTTCTAAATAAGGGTTTGGATTCAACACAACAGTTGAGGTATTGTTGGGTTGATCATTTTATTGATCAAATTTTGCATAGTTCTATTGGTGAAGCTTTTGGAGAAATTTTGAAATTGAAGTCTTCATTCTTTGGAGGTCAATTTGCATTGTGCATACTCAGATTTTGATATCAGTCTATTCTAGATTTTCATGGCAGCTTATTGAGTCATTGTGATCCAATTTTGTATGGTTCGATTGACTTGTGCATTGGTGACATTTTAGAGTTTATTGTCTTCATCGAATTTGCAATTAGGAGTCGACTTGTTGAATCTGATTTTTATATCAGAAATTTACAGTCATCAAAGTCTGCATATGGGAGCATCGATTTTGCACATTTCTCTTCCTTTAGGCATCAATTCTTCAAGAGGTTTGCAGCACACTAATCTAGGAGGGTTTGAGATCATTTCAAGTGCCATTTAGGAGAGATTGGAAGCTGCTACGAATTCTAACAAAGGTCTGATTAAGGAAACAGGGGCGGCTGGGTCTGAGAGGGCGATCTCAAGATAGGAGAGCAACTAAAATCTAATAAAAATTGGAGGGCATTGTTGGACATCCAACAGGCTGGGCGCTAGGGTTTTGAAGACAAATTTATTTCAGCCAAGTAGAATCGAACCTTCTTGCTCAGGCACTCATCAATTGTCAGGTTCTCTCATTGTTGTAATTTTCATCATTCTATGATAGTAAACATTGCTGTCTCCACCAGCATCCTTTGGCATTACATTAGAAGGTTTTTGCATTAAGCATTCCATATACATATGCATACTGCTGTAGGGAAACTTTAATATCAGATTTGAGCACTGTAAGAGATCTTTATTGTGAGCCAAGAGTCCTGGCCATTTATTAACAGCATTGTATTGGGAAGAGCATTTGAATTAAGAAGTCACAAAGTTGCTTTTCTGTAGCTTCCTTTTCTAGACTCTAGTTGCTCATATTGCACTCTTTAAGTTGCATGCCAACTGTTTGACATAATGTCAAGTGGCTGTAGATGTTATTATCAGCATATAGTTTGCATACCAATTGATTGTTAAAATACCAATTGGCTGTAGGTGATCATTTCTTAGGTTTAGATTATACATATGCATTGAAAATTGTCAAAATAAGTTGCACATTCATGTTAGGACATTGTTTAGACAAATTAGAATCATTTGCAAGCATTCTTATTGATGTTAAGTGAAGGACAGTACCATTGAAGCAAACTGAAATGTTATATCAGTCATATTGACTCTTGTATGCAAAGTGTTTGACAAAATTACTAAGGCCAAAAATTAGAAGTTTTCAATCAGATTTGAGCAGGGTCATTACACAAGCAATCCCCTGCAAACAATTGAATCGAATACTTACAGCCTCTAGTCTCATCTTCTGAAGATGGTAACTCTGAGCACAGGAATGATTTGATTCCCTCAACTGCGCAAAGAGAATCATCATGTGCACAAGAATTGTGCATCGAATATGGATTATGTATAGATGGATCAAAGGAAAAACTGTAGGTACTCCTCACTGTGTACACACTGTAAAACTCCTCTGTGAGCCCTGTTTGGAATCTCGATGCCCTGGAAAAATCCCAAACACTGCAATCATCGCCCAACTCTGTACCAGTATCTGGAGGAAGATCAACATCAAGCTCGAAGAGTGGATTGTCATAGACCTTCCCAGCATCAGCTTCGAATAACAAATTATTCACAAACTACACAACTACTCCATGTTGACCTGAGTCATCCCTCTCCAGATTGCTAGAGCTACGGATAGGATCAAACTCCTGCACAGACTCGCACGCCTCCCTCTATACCATCTCCTTCTCTTCCCTTTCGCCCTTCTCTCTACAAGGAGAGATAGAATGCCAACCCCCACCATCATCTTCACAAGTCTCATGATGGAGTGGAGGAATATGACAGCGGTGATAAAAATCAGAATACCCACCATATTCTTGGGCCATGTCTTCAAGCTTCACAAGTGCATCTCCATTGAAAATTTCAAGCCCAACACTTACACTTGGTGTACCAACAGTTGTAGACTCCTTTTCACCAGTTCTTCCATGTGTAAGAGCAGCAATCTCGTGAGAATGAGGAAGAATATCACTACCCCAAAACAGATGTTTGGAATTCTCTTCTTCCCAAACCAAAGGATTTTGTTCCAACTGTCCTTGACTGCCATAGTCTGATTTTTCATCATGTGTAGGTGAAGAAGCAATATGATCACCCAAAGAATCCATACCATTAACATTATCTATGCTAGCCTCTAATGTAAAAGCTTCTTGTGAAACCTCTTGCAAGGATAATGTGGATAAATCATTACCCAAGGCTGTCCTATTGTCTTCTTGATTCAAATCAGCATGTCTATCAAATTCATCATATAAATTTTTACATACCTCATTTGAAATAGAAGACACAAAATCATTCTCGTGAAGAGTTGTATCAGCCTTATGTGAAGATGATCCTTTAGACAGTCCAAACTTTGAAAGTGAATACTCTAAACGCAGCTATTCACGTCTAAGCTTGTATTGTGTTCATTCAATTTCTTTCCATGCCTATTTATTGTTAAACAACTTTGCCTTGATAACCTTTTTTTTGTTGTTCAACTGAAAACCAAATCCAAACTGACTTGTGCACAAATGATTTTCACACCAATTGAATGCAATCATTACCCCACAGGCTGGCAGGATTATGGCTCTAATACCACTCTAATATCCCTTGCTTGAACTGACCTCATATTGCTGACTTGAACCTCAAGGAATATTGTCAAACAATTTGCATACAATGTCTGATCTTGCTGATATGAGTTTTTGTTTGTCTTGTTTTGGTTTTGTATGCTGCAATTGATGTTTTTGAATGCCTCTAACAATGCAAGATTGACTAATAATGTCATAGAAATGATATATCAACTGTTTTTGACATTTTACATGCATATAAGTGACTGAAAATAATAAGTACAGCTACTCGACAAATTATCAAACACTTGGCATGCATCTATTCAACCCAATATGAAGGTACAACAACAGACACTTTGTCATACAATTGTCATGATCACATACAGCTAATAGGCATTTAGATAAACATATGGCCGCAACTTATAACTCCTTTATTCAAATCCAAAGCCAAACACAATATTGATATACCTAGCCAAGAATCTTGGCTTTCAATACAAATGTTTGTTATGAATTTGCAGTAACTACAATATGCAGATACGATCCTAAATGATGACATAAAATATGCAAGAACCTGGTATTTATTGCGCCTTTGGGTTGGGGAAGTCCTGACAGCCTAGTGACATGGAAATGAGTCTAGTCAAGCCAAGTCAATGCCCAGCATGAGCCGCCCCTGTTTTGATCAGCAACTACAATAATAAATTATTAATCGCTGCTAGCCCCTTGGATTTGCATCAAATTTCATTGTCCTACCACCTAAGATGGAGCGCCCAAGTGTCCAAGAGAAATCACTGCCATGTGAAGTCTCCACAAGAAAAATCGTGGTTATCAAGGAGGGCTGCATCTAGACTGTAATTGCCAAATCTGAATGTAACCTTCTCCAAATCGTCCCAATGAAATCACCTAGCTGCTGAATAAATTAGCTGCCAATAATCTGAAAATGCTCCGATGAAGCTCCCATCCAATTCACCAATAATGCCCCATCGATTTTCCTCAAGTGATGAAATATGCAGCTTTTAGTCAAAATCGAATTTCTTCCAAATGCTTCAACAAGCTGATATAAAATCTCTTTCTCCAAATTTGACCAAAGGCCACAAAATTTGCAATGCAAGCACAAATTGGACCTCTGAATGAAGCCCACAATTAGGCAATAATCTCAGCTGATAGTTTCACAGCCTCAAAATTGCACAACCTATGAGAGATTATGTTCCCAAAGGCTTAGTAATGGCAGAAACCCTAGCTGGTTCCTTCTCCAAACAAGAACTCCAAATAAAATGTCAAATCCTGGATGATAGAAGCTTGGTTGACCCCCTTTTTATACTTTTCTCCAAGAAGAGGTCGATCCTTCTAGAAGTTTCTTTTTAATCATTTAAAATAATATATTGTTTGCACTTTGAAATATGACCTTATAAATAATAAACTGAAATGGCCCCCTTTTAATGACAGATGACCCCTCAAGTCATAAAGTGCAAATATAATGTTATAACATAACATTAAAATAATAATTATCATTAAAGTTGCCTTTAACAATAATTAAACATTTTATCTTTAAAAAATCCTTATCTCACCAATTCAACTGAATCCAGGAATGTAAACCATCCACTAACTAGGTATCTTCCAAACAAGACCCACTGAACAACTCCATTAGCCTACGAGGGTCAGGAACTAGGCTAATCCCTCTGAAAACAAATTCTCACGAAAATGGGGACATTACATGTGAGGGAGTTTGAATGCAAATGCATGAATGAGTGCATAGGTGCATATGGAGGTACAAACACTTCTACAAAGAGCTAGTCAAGCTATTTTCAAAGGCACCTTTTGGAAAGTAATAGGTGCAATATGGTTAGAAAGAATGTGAAGTTGGGAAAGAACACAATGCTGATGACTGGGCATTGACAAAAGTTCCTCTAGTGCTTGTTCCCATTGCAAATGGAATAGATGAGATGTAAGTTGTTATAGTTATAGATGTTTTGAGGAGAGCAAAAATGAATGTCATCATTACTTCTTTATAAGACAATCTACAAGTTGTGGTTGCAAGAGGAACACAAATTGTTGTTGATAAGCTATTTAAAGATGGCATTCAATTGAATTATAATTTGATCCTTTTGCCAAGTGGTTCACATGGAGCTTAAAGATTAGGTTCATTCCCATAACACTTGGTCAAATTGCTTAGAAAGTAAGAAAAATTAAACAAATATAATGGAGCTATATGTGCATTGGCAATAATGCTGGACAAGGGTTTGTTAAAGGGTGAAAAAGCTACATCTCATTCACAACATTCAAGTGGAATATTAGATGAAAGTGCAATGAATGTAAGAGTTGTAGTTGATGACAAGGTGATTACAAACATGGGTGTAGGAGCTACCATGGAATTTTCAATGACTATTGGGTAAAAAGCATCAGCATCTTTCGCTCTTTGTAGACATTTTATTAACTGTTATCTTCAATTTGAAAGGCCTGGGACTGCTGACACAGCCTTTAATTGATTGTTCCCAGCTACCACATGACCTCCCTATGCATTTTTCCTCATCATTGTTGCTGCTACAGTACTTCTACAGTAAGATCCAACCACCAAACTTGTTTAATATTCACCATGGAGGGCTCCTACAGCTGTACATTCATCGTTTCCAGTCATGTTCAATTCTTGCAAGTCTGAAAATTGTGCATATAACTCACTGTAAGTTGCTCTAGCATTTTGCAAGTCTAATAAAAACATTTTGAAGATGATAAATTGGTGTTTAATTCAGATCTATGCAAGTTTAATAACCTAGGGTTCCATTCTCGAATGCTTGTTGGCATTTGAGGACTAATTCATCTATTTTCAGTCATATCAGCACTTGTAATTGAAGTTTCTGAGCATTGACTACTCAGATCTGAGTGTAATTGCATATAAGAGGGTGTTAAGCTGATTGTCCATCACATATCAGACCTTAACCAGCATTTTCATTTGGATTATTTATTATCTATAATTGAACTTCACTAGTTTTGGGTGAAGCTGAAGTTGTTTCTCAGCCATAGAAGGTTTGACACAAAGTTTTCAACAATTGGTTTCATTTTTATTTTGCTGTTATAGCTTGTGTTTTGTTTTAGAAGATCAGAAAATCAATAAAATTCCTAGTTGAAGACATTAAAATTTTATTCACCATGAACATGAATCACCCCACAAATTATTGTAAATATTGCAATTTGCAGGTACATGTCCAATTTTAGGTTAGTTTTTATTTTGCAGGGATTTCCCCTTCTTATTCGAAGAGCAGTTTTACTGCACATCTACATCATTTTGTGTTGCATTGAAAGATGCAAATTAAAACAGTAACAGGTTCAAAAAAATTGGATGTCCAAAATTTTCAAAAAAGAAAGGGTAAAATTCCTATGGAAACTGAAAAATCCAGACCAAATTCTACAAATCTGGCTAGTCCAAAAAATCTAGACCGAACTATATTTGGTAACCATGGTTTAAACTTTAATGTTATGGTCCTCATACGTGATGAATTCCCTTCAACTTTGTATATTTTAGAAAGTTGGAGTTCATATTTAATTTTTAGTATTGTATTAATGGAATGCATAATAATTTCTTATATTTTGGATTTTCCATAGTTTTTAAGGTACCATCCCCCAAAAGGTCTCCCATCCCCTATTATCGACAAATTTTCTGCCATCCCTGTGCCAGAAATGCCGTGGAATATAGCTGCCAATTAGTATGCCTATTGAGTTTGAATTTTTAAACAACATTGAAATTCTATTGATTTCATTATGGAACTAGAAAATGAAGAGGGGTTTCTTAGCTTAAAATTGAGCAGGATTTAGTTATTATTCTCTATTGTAGGTTTCATGAAAATACAACCAAGAAATCAGATGTTCTGTGTATTGTTTTATTTCTTCCAAGACATACTTTTGCATCTGTGTTTTCTATCAAATACATGTTAAATCCTTGATTCTGAATTTTGTGCAGATTATATCTCTGAGAAGAGAGAAAATGTGGAAACTTCCTCTTTGGATAAGGGTCTCAATGTTCCAGCTGGTATAAAAGGAGCAAATATTTCTTTGGTCTTCCTTCAACAGTTGAAGGACGCACTTACTGTAAGTTAGATTTAGTAAACAGTTAGTGAAAAATGTTTCAATCTTATTGTGAGTTCTTTGGCTCTTGGTGACCGTGACATAATGATCTAGATCTATGTTATTTTGGGGAAATAAAATGAGAGTATGCACAGAGAATAAAATGATGTTAGAAGGGTACAAACTGCAATTTGTCAAAACAAATGCAATGTCTGTCATCAATATCTTTTAGTCAGTGAATTAGAAATTGGCAATCATTTACACTTTTCTAAAGCCATCTCTAAGGGCAAGGAAACAGCAAGGTAGCTCATTATATGGTAAATCTTCAATGTATGTCTGAATTAACTAGAATATAGGAACACTCTAATGGAAAGAGATTGGTGTATGAGCTTCAACAATATACAATGATAATTGCCTGAAATGAAGTGAACACATGGGTGTGATGCAAAAGGATGGGTATGGATATGAATGCATGCATGTTTTTTATGTATTAATGCCTAACTACAGTACAAAGATCTCTCCATTGGAAAGGAAGAATGAAAGGTTGAAAAAAAGAAATTGTGATACGGAGCACTGGATTCTAGAACTATCTTCTGTACCTAAACCAAAATACTTCTGGTGTTAATCTTGGTGTTTGTTCTCCTTGGAAATGTTCTGCGTTCTTCAGAAATGCCAGTCCTTTTCTGACAACATTGGCATTTCCTATAAGGGCCCTGCAGTTTTGGGAAGAACCTGTACAGGGCCTTGCTGAAAGCCCTGAAAACAAATAAGAACAAAAGAAAACAGAACTGAATTAACCTAAATTATACATCATAAATAAAATTATAGTAAAGCAGTCTTTTATTATTATTTTGTTGAAATTATCCCAAACTAATTTTGTATGCAATTTTTTTTCACTTTCACCAATCTATGTGCTCAGACATTTTGTCAAACAGTTTCCCTGTAACCTCTCTGAACAGGTTTATGACTGATTTTGATATAGAGTGATTTGTTTATTGTTTTGGGCACAATGGCATTCATAAAATACTTGCATTTATATAAATAAAATACTATGTTACCGGTCCGCAGGGGTATATGCCTAGGTCATGGTCTGGTCTGGCCCAGGTTTGAGGTTCGGGTTCAGTTCCCTATGGGTCCGGACAGGGTCCAGTCCACAGCCTATGGGTCTGATCCTATCGAACCCGGGGCGAATTTGCCTCCTCCACACGCCCAAGTGTGGTTTTTGACTTTTTTTTTGACTTTTAAATATTATAAAAACCTCTAACCCTAATTTATGCCTCCTAAAACCTCTAATAGGCAAAAACAAACTCATTTATCGATTTGTGAATGAAAAAAAAAACTTTTTACTTCCATTGTTGAACTTATTTTCTTGTTTTCCATTGCACAAATAGAGTTGAAGGTCAATTGTTGACTGTTCAAAGTTGGTTGTTATGCTATTCCTAAGCATTTGCAAGTGTGTGTTTGTTGCCAAAAAGATCATAGAGGAAGATTTCTTCAAAAGAGGTAGGTGTTTTGAAGCTGTTTGGTTTCTTTTTTCTATATTTTTTTTACAAATGAACTCTTTTGTTTTGTTATGAAATTTTTGTTTTTGTTTTCATTCTTCTAGGTATCTATAATACATGTTTAATTTTTTAAAATGAATTAAGTTATTTAGTTTCAATACTTTGACATTTTAAATAAATGGAATGTGTTGTTTATTGAACTTATTGCCTTAGGTATTACAATGGCAACCATTTATAGTTCCATGAACCAATCTTGTTTCAAAACAAACCCAAACTCTCCCCTTTGGAAATATGTTGAAATGGTACAACTTCCAAGTGGTGGAGGTTATGTTTGGACTTGTGGTCATTGTAAAGTTAGATATCCGAGCTCATACAGTCAAGTGAAAGGGAACTTGTGCAAGATCCTTGGACTATGCATCAAATCTTGTCAAGATGAAGATAATAAAGGCATTCCAAAAACCCAAGTATTGGCATATATTGAAGAGCAAGAAAAAGTAGACCAAGTAGTAGGTTGTAGACCAAGCCATCCTTTGATAAAGAAAGGAGATTGAGGGATGAAGCCCCGACACTGCCTTTTCATTTTCCACCTATAGAGAGCCATCCATTTATGTCCATACTTGAAGAGCAAATTGCAGCCTCTACACATTGTAGCGTTGAAAATTGTCACCCTTGATAATTTCACACAATGTTTTACTCCCCTTAAATTATTAGACCTAATTGAACCCCTAATTTCCTAAATTATGCATTTTAGGGCCTATTTTACTATTTTCTGATAAATTGCAAGCATAGAACAAATGCATTTATTTAATGTTTTTCCCCTGGCACCTAAATCCTCAGAAAATAGGGCTACGGCAAGTATGGCCTTGGGCGGCTCTGCCCCCCTATTTCGTCAGGCTCAAAATTCAAATATGTCGGTGTCAACATTTTAACATTTGAAATTCAAGTTACAAATGTCAGCTATTGGGATCTAATTTGTGGGAATTTGAATAAATGCTTACAAATACTTAGTTATTATATCATTTCAAATCTATCTAGTGTAATGTCCCCATTTTTAGCACTTCACTTTTCAGTGATTGGTAGCCTATCCCTAGTGTGCTGTGTGCTAGTCAGTGGCAGAATTAGGGTTGCTGGCTGCTTGGTGGGTTCTCTTGATGATTCAGGGTTTTGGTTGTTTGGATTTTGGATTCCTTCTAGGTTTTCAGAGAGCGTCGCAGAGGTATGACTTGCAACTACGTCGGGCAACCTTTCCGGACTTACTATTTTTAGTAAGTTATGACGGCTACATCCTGGAGTTTGGGATTTTGGATTGCAGATTCTTTCTGGGTTTTCAGAAAGCTTCGCATTGGTATCGCATGCACTTTGATCTAGGCAACTTCATGGAATTTACTATTTTTAGTAAATTCTATTTCTAGCAGTGGTCCTGCTGGTTTCGGCACGGATGGCTCTCATCTTCAGTTAGCTCAATTGGTTTGATCAATTCTAGCCTTGGGATGCATTTTGGAGAGATAAGTTCATTTTATTTAAATAATATTATGTTAATGTTATATTTTAATGTTGACTCCCCCCTTGGCCTAGCTACATCACTTCAAGTTGTTCTTAAAAGGTGTTCTTCAAGGGTGGGCGCTTCATTGAAGGAAATTTATTATTATTCAAAGGTCTATTTCATGCTTGAGTTGGACGCCTTCTTTGAGGGAATTAATTTAAAATTAAAGTCAAATATTGCTTGGAAAATGGGACGCCATCTTTGGAGGGAATGGAGTTATTTCAAATTTGAAAAGTTAGGGTTTCTAGAAGCTTCTGGAGAGTCTTCACAAAGTTATAAAAGGAGGTCTTGGGTCCTCATTTGGATTATCTTACGTCTGGAGTATTGTTATGCTGCCGAAATGGTGCTGGATTGCTTCGAGGAATGAATGCCTCCTAGTGTTGGCTCGACTTCTTGTTTGAAAGATAGCAACTAGTGGAGAGTTAGATTGTAGTTGAGTGAGATTTGTAGTGAGATTTTGCATTGTAGAAGTTGTTTTGCATTTGTAGTTCAGTTTCTTGCATTTTAATCAAAATCTGGAGTTGCTGATTTTGTATTGCAGATTGAAGTTTATACTCATAAGTCTTTGGGCAAATTTATTTTGGTTCTAGGTAGTTTACCCATGCATTTGCTAGCCTTGGGCGCCCCTCTATGCCAAGTTGCAGATTTTTTAGAGGTGTCTTGGATTTTATCTTGTTGGTAGAACATTTCTTGAGGTTGTACCATTCTGTTTTGCCTGGCAAGTGTTTAGAAAAAAAAATACTTCAATTTGTCAGCTATTTCTTTGTCTAGTCTTCATTGTCATCATCCTAGCATTCGTTTGCATCAAGTCTCATGTCATTCTGGCAAGTATTGAGTGAGTTGTGAGCATTTTAGTGGATTCTAGGGTTGCTGGTTATGCATATTAAGTTGTTGTTCTGTCATATCAGCTTGCGTAAAGTCTATCTTTTGAGTTGGGTTTGGGTTGAAAGTCTTTGTGATCATTGAGGAGACATTATACTTTATTG
>VDFB02076025.1:0-11146 GCA_007258455.2 Sequoia sempervirens
AAAACCTAGAAAATATGTTAGAGAACTATTTGTTACAAATTTGAAACAACAAACACATAGGATCAACTCAGAAAAACAAAAGTCAAATTTAACAAACCCTAATTTGGGACCCATTCACCATAGGGAGAATGAGTCCCTGTACAGATTTTCTCAATGAAAATTTTGAGTGGTTTTTAATATATGGTTTACATTTTTTTTTTTGTTATCATATCTAAGAATTAAAACAATTTGTTTCTGCATTCAATTTATTGTTCATTTAGTTAGATTTGGCAACATTGGGAAAATAATTTCTAACATATTTCAATTAAAAATAGCATTATTTTTTTTCATTTTTCTTTAATTTATAGCATTATTGCATCATTAGATACATTAGTTGACAAACATTAGAAAACAAAAACAAAAAGCAAAAACATCAAAAACATCAAAAAAGACCCTTAGAGAAAGCATAGTTATTTGATTATGTCAAATCTCTTTTTCAAAGTTAACTTATCCCTCAAGCCCTTTAGTAGTGATGAATTTGACATGTTCAATGAAGCCCTTAAGGATTTCATCTCGCAAGGTGTATCCACTAAGGCTTATCATGACAAACCGAAACACAAAGACGTTAACACAATCACACCTCAACTTATCATTTACCCTCCCTCACAACAACCTCAAGTTCAAAACAAACCCATGCTCATCCTAGAACCACCTAAAAAAAAACCTTCACTTAACAATAACAATGCTCCACAACAAATGGGTTACAATTTACCATTTCACACACATACAATACAATGAACAATAGGCAATAACAAACAAATCATGTTTCATTACCTTTGCCTTAACCTATCTCACCTGGTGCTCCTCATCTTCCTTCGAATAGTGGAAAGGAATATGATCTTGTTGAACAACTTAAGAATACACCTACTAAGATATCCCTATGGGACCTTATTCAATCTTCACCAAATTACTGTAACTTATGCTTCAAACGGCCTTGCACTAAGTTATGGTTCCTCCTAATACAAATTCAAATGATGTGGTAGCACTAGTTCAAGGAATGAATGAGGTTAATTTAGATATTTTTTTCACCAAAGAGAATTACCTCCTTGGAAGTTCAAAAATGACATGATGCATTCATGATAATGGCCTATGTTAATTGAATTGTGATAAAAATAACCCTTGTTGACAATGGTTCGGCCCTTAATGTGTGTAGTGTGAGCCTTTTGGAGAAGATTGATATGGATAAGAGTGACATTTTACTCAATTCTTTGTCTATCCATGGATTTGATAATATAGGAAAACAACCACTTGGAGTCATCACATTACCTATTAAAGTTGGGAAAGTAACATTAAAAACTCTAGTCCATGTTATGCCTCATGACATTTCTTACAATCTCCTCTTGGGGAGACCATGGATTCATAAAATGAATGGAGTGCCTTCTACCCTTCACCGTGTAATGAATTACATCTATGAAAACAAAGTTTACACACTGAAGGCTGATCCTGAACCTTTTTTTTTTTTGCATGCCAAGAAATAAAAATGAGATCTTTTGAAAGCATTGATACCAACTACAAAAGTGGAAGTCATGAAAGAAGAAGAATGTGAGAAGAACATTGATGAAGTCACTAAGTTGTTAGATGATTGGGGTTCCTTATATTTCACACCAACATTCATGGGAGAATACAAAATTACAACAAAAGAAACATGAACCAATGGTAATTTCAATGTAGAATTTGAAAGAAAACTCACAAGCATCCAATTCATCTACTCTAGAAGAATACACAAGCTATACAACAAACTTTGATGAAATAGACTACCAACAACTACCAAACCTCAAAAAGATGGATAAAATTTATAAAAGAGGTTATGAGCTTGTAAAACAACTTGTTTATAGTGGAAAAGGATATGGAAGGAAATAACAAGGCATTCATGTTCTTATAGATCCTAACACACAAGAAACAAAAATTGGTTTGGGATATTGTCCTTCTAATATAACACAAGCAATGAAAAGACCATAACTCAACATCAACACCGTCATGTGTAACTCTACTAAGACAACTCTCACTTTGAAGCATCCTAAATTGATTGATACAACTTGTGAAGAATCATTGGAATACTTTGAAGATGATGAAGATTTGAAATAAGTGTTAGGAGTTTATGATAATTCATGTACTCCTAAAAAGAAACGGGTCACATGTGCTATGGTTAGTGCTAAACAAGTGGATGAAGAAAAGGAAATTAATGAGATTGAAAATGATAAAGATGAATATAATCCTAAAATTATGAAACACAATGCACTTCCTTTGGGAGATACAATACACATACCAATGGATACAAATAATGAAGAAAGAGTGATTCAAATAGGAAATTTCCTTGATGAAGATGAACAAGAGGATCATGAACCATTACTTCATGAATTTCATGAAATTTTTGCTTGGAATTATTTTGATATGTCGAGTATCAATGCTAAGATAGTGACACACAATATAGTTCTTGAAGAAAATTGTAAATCAGTAAGACAAAGGATATGAAAGTTGAAACCTAAGATAGCTTTATTGGTCAAGGTTGAGATTGAAAAACTTCTTGAAGCTAGTTTTATACGACCTATCGATTATTCTCCTTGGATCTTGAAGCAGTTACAAAACATGATAATCATATTAGGATGTGTATAGACTTTCGTGATTTGAATAAAGCATCTTTAAAAGATGATTTTCCTATTCCTAATATTGACATGAAAGTAGATTCTACTGTAGGACATGAATTGTTGTTGTTCATGGATGGATTTTCTGGATATAATCAAATCTTTATCAACCCTCAAGATCAATACAAGACAACATTTTCTACAACTTGGGGAACATTTCTTTGGGTAGTTATTCCTTTTGGATTAAAGAACATAGTTACAACATATCAAAGAGCTATGACATTGATATTTCATGATTACATACACAAGATTTTGGAAGATTATGTTGATGACATTCTAGCCAAATCTTTAACTTGACAAGATAATGTTAACATCCTTCGAAAAATATTTGAAAGAATGCGAAAATATAACATGAGATTGAATTCAAAAAAGAGTTTCTTTTGTGTGGATAGTGGAATTTTTTTAGGTTTTATAGTATCTCATAGAGGCATTGAGGTGGACACAAAGAAAATTGAATCTATCATTAAAATTCCACCTCCTAAAAACATTTCTCAATTACATACTCTACATGGAAGAATTCAAGCTATCTATTGTTTTGTAGCATCCTTAGTAGATCGAACATTACCCTTTACATAGCTACTTAAGAAAGTGGTTCAGTTTAATTGGAATGAATATTGTAAACATGCCTTTGAGAGTTTGAAAGATTACCTTGCTACTCCACCTATTTTACAACCCGCTATGCAAGACAAACCATTTATTCTTTACACAGCAACATCAGCCCAAGCTCTCACAACATTGTTGGCTCAACAAGATGACAGTGGTAGATAACATCTAGTTTATTACATTAGTCAAACCCTGATTGATTACGAGACATGATATTCAACGATTGAAAAATAGTGTTTATCTCTCTTATTTGCTATTGTTAAATTGAGACATTACTTATTGAACGTAGAAATTCATGCGATGACAAAATTTGATCCTTTAAAGCACCTTTTTGCTAAAATAGATTTATCACGACACTTAGCTAAGTGGGTTATGTTGTTAACTAATTTTGATCTTAAATTTTTCTCTCAAAAGTAAATCAAAGGACAAGCCTTGACCAACCAATTAGTTGATGCTCCCTCTCCCTTAGCATTACCTAATATAGACTCATTCCCTGATGAGAATGTGTTGACTATTCAAACAAAAAAAGAAACATGGGAATTATACTTTGAGAGTTCTAAGTTTTGAACTAGCTCCAAGGAAGGGGTTATATTAATTCCTCCTTCAGGTAGGCCTGTTCCCTTATCTTTCCATTTAAATTTCTTATGTACAAATAACACTACAAAGTATGAAGCTTTAATAGCTAGTATATGTGTAACATTAGCATTAGATGTCAAACACATTTCTATACTTTGTGATTCCCTGAGTTATTAAACAAATAAATGGTTCATATAAACCAAATCATGATAAACTCATCTGATATAAAGACCTCACAATGACATTATCAGATAAATTTGACTCATATATGATTGATAACATACTATGAAAGGATAATCAACATGTAGATGCAATGGCAACTGTCACTTCCCTTGTGTCTCCTAAAGATCCTTTTGTCAATTTAACATTTATAGTTTGAATGATCCCTAAACCATTGATAGATTATAAAATAAAATAAGAGTTATTAACTAATACTAAAAACTCTAATGAGTGGTACACAACGATATTCAACTATTTAAAAGAAGGAACTTATCTTGAGCCTACAACTAAGAACACTTGAGCTCGTCTTCAAAAAATTGCATCTAATTATATAATCCTTGCAGACATGTTATACAAAATATCATTTAGTGGTCTTTTAATTAGATGTCTTAAACAATCTGAAATCCCTATAGCACTTAAAGAAGCTCATGCAAGTGCTTGTGGGGCCATTTTGGAGGAAGATCATTAGTTCAAAAATTAGTTTGTATAGGATACTATTGGAGACACATGGAACAAGATTGTTTTGCATACATTAAGAAATTCCATAAATTTCAAGAGCACAACAATTTGATTCATGCTCTTGCTTTCGAGCTTTTTTCCCAAGTTCCTATTTGGCCATTCTTGGTTTGGGGTTTGGATCTTATTAGAAAAATATCACCACCTTCTTCTACTAGACATAAATTTATCATTACTGCAACTAACTATTTTACAAAATGGGTAGAGGCTATCCCTCTTCGATCCATGATAGCTGATGCAATATGCCATTTTATATTGGAACACATTATTGCTTGTTTTTGGTCTCCCCTCCACATTGATTTTGGATAATGGAACTTCATTTAAGAACAATGACATGAAGAAATTCTTGTAAAAACCTTTCACATTCAACACCGCTTTTCAACGCCATATTACCCATAATCAAATGGATAAGCAGAATTGACTAACAATACTCTTGAACAAATTCTACAAAAAATAGTAAGTAAACATAACAAATATTGGCATACTCAACTAACTTATGTGTTGAGAGCTTACCGTACAAGTATTAGAGCATCTACTATCTAAACACCCCTTATAAACTTGTTTATGTTGATGAAGCGATAATTCCCTTGGAGTTAGAGATTCCTTCATTGCAAATTTCTCTTAAAGGGCTTATCAATGATACTACTTATAAAGAGCAATGATTGCATCAGCTTGAAATGCTTGATGAACAGAGTAGCAATGCTCTTGAGCATCTCCAAGCTTATTCCAAAAGAATGCAACGTGGTTATAACAATAATGTCATCCCTCATGCATTTAATAAGGGTGACTTGGTGATATATGAAAATCAGTGTAATGGCAATGCTCTTCCAAATGAAAAAGGAAAATTCAGCCCTAATTAGTTAGGACCTTATGTCATCGAAGAAAACTATGGGTCACCTACACATTAACAGAAACAGATGATACACCTCTAAAAGAGCTTATCAATGCCACATTTGCATTGGTATTACGCATAGCTCTCTTTCTCTTTTGAATAGTGTGTTAACATAGTGTTGATAGATTAGGTAGATGGTATTCTATTTTATCTCACATTGCTTCATTCTTTGACAAACGATAATGGTGTGTCTTAGAGTCTAAAGTGATTGTTCAATTATTTTGAATTTTTACTTTAGTTTTCATGCTATTCAAAATAAAATTTTGTGTGTTATGTTAATTTACATCCTTATATGCATTTAATGTTATTAGATCATAGGTACATTTAAGTTAACATAGCATACTTCATCACAATGTAGTATCTAAACATAAACTTAAATTTTTTTAATTAGATCACATAAACATTAAATCATGGAGATATTTATTAGACATTCTTGCAAAGGATATTTAATTAATTGCATTTGAAATTTAATTCAATACAAGACCATAAAAATATTAATTCTCATATATCACATAAATCACCAATAATTCAAGTACATATATCAATGAATATAATGCTAATAAGGCCTATGACTACTAGACACCTTAGCACTAGGTGGCGGCCCCCATCGAGAGATAGTGGTATGTGATCATCTCCTGCTCAAGGACATCATGGCTTCCTATATGATCTACACCTCTTCTCTTATATCCACCTCTCATACGAGTTCCTTGACATGCTCCTTCTCTATGCAATCCCTCTAAGCTTGTAGCCTAGCCATATCTCTCTCTAGCCTCAAGATTTTTGCTCAGAGGGTGGAATCTTTCATGCTATTTGATGGACCTCAAGAGGCTTTGAGCTCATCCAATGTTTTCTACTGTGTAGAAAGCTATCCTATATCTAGGTTAGTGCATCTAGTTGCACTCTCATATGTTGTCCTCAATCTATCAAAATACTTGAAGAGATATGTGTGCTGCCCCATGGAAGGTGGGGGCACATACTCTAAGGGTAGATCATCATACATGCTCAGTGCAAGAATCATATCTACAGTAACACACTGATAGAGCTCATGCCACTCTTGCATGGACCTTTCAAGATGGAGTGCATAAGAGATATCAGTACATATCATGATATATACAATAAATCATATACACCAAATTAAAGAGCATAAGAAAAACATAAATATCAATTCATTACTTGGATCTCCAATCTGCTAGTTGGGGTATAACCATACAATGGTGGTCCCCCTCTATGTGGGAGGTGTGGATGACCTACTACCACTAGCATCCCCATGCTTGTGAGTCCAGATCTTTGATGTGGTTTTCGCATTTGATCTAGTGAATTTGGTAGGGGGAGTATCTCTCCTATCGGGGGTAATTGATCCTCCTCTGTCTCATCAAAATCCTCACTCATAGACTATGACTCCTCCTCCTCCCCCTCATTCAAACCTAGAAATATGTTAGGAATAGTGGTGTCATCATCTGTATCTCCATCTACTTCCTCATCATCCCTATCTCTCTATGACCTGGAAGAGGTTTTGCATGGCTTGTAGGGTAGTGAAATGGAAAGACATGGGTTGGTCATGCTCCAACCCACCAATTATCATAGGCTTTGGTAGTGCCTACATCGTTAATGTCAGAGATCGGTGGCACATCATGGTCCTCTTCCTCTAAACCAATAATGTATACATCCTTAATAGTAATTCGATGATTGTCCCTAGGTCTCAAAGAACTCCATGTTGATCGTAGGTATCTCAGTCAGGCTTGTGGTGGTACCTAAACATGTCCAAACTAGTGCATGACATGATCATAGTAGAATTGTCTCACTATGTAATCATGTCTCCCTAAAATAAATTGGTCCTGTTGCTGCCTAATTAGCTCATGTTTTTCATCTATCCACTGTGGAATCCAAAGATATGGCCTCCAATAGATATCATCATCATCTATATGATCAAAACTAATACAACATTGTAGTAAATCTCCCTCCTTCCATGCATGCCTCAATGCATAATTGAAGAACCATGGGTAACCCATGGCTGCTATGGTAAGAAATTTAGTGGGCCTATTACATGTGATGTACTCGAAGCACCACACCTACAAGAGCATACAATGTGCTATGTTGTCTAGTTCATGGTATATAAACCACCCTAAATCATAATATAGATGTGAAACCATACTGCAACCCCAAGCATAAATGGTCCTATGATCCTCCATGTCTCTAATGATATGAAAAATTCCACCAAGTGTGCTCCTCGACCATCTGGTACTAATGTAATTGCTATAGTAGTGATAAAAATCCACTGAAGTAGTGGTTTCCATGCATGCAAAATCCAACTAAGCTCAATGTGTGGACTGATGATCAATCATCAAATGGGCTGATGTAAATAGTAAAGAATATGATCCTACATCTACCTGTATGATCACTCATTGTTTGAGTGTACAACCTTTCCCCAGATAGGAATTCATAGGATGTGGTGTATGTCCTCTAGGGTGACAGACATCTCACCTATAAGAAGATGGAAGGTACATGTGTCAACATCCCATCTCTCTACCGCTTGATCATGTTTTCTACACAGCAACAACTTAGATGTAATGTAATATCCATCTCTCTTGAAAGGTAAATCTCTATTGGAAAGCCTCAAGAGATAACCCCAAGGTCTCTAATGTCAGTCTTGACAATGCATAAAAAACTCAGTGATAAATGTGAAAATGCTGTAATCACAATGGGACCAAATAATACTGAATCAATTTTATCAGATCTAACAATCTGATGATACTTCAATCCTAGATCTAACCCAATAATCAAAGAAACAGTAAAAGAATAAGGGTTTCAAAGAGAGTTCTAAATCTAATACTAAAACTAAGATTAACAATGAAAGTAACCAATACTCGAAATGGACCAATCCCTCAAAACTAATATGTGCTTGACCAAGATAAATCTGCAATCTCACAGAAAATAGTGCAATCTTCTGAGGTGTTAATATTTTCAAATCATGAACATTCATTCAACAACCCTATTGCAGTTGAAATGAACAAATCCTCACAATCAAACTAGGCACATGGAATATGAAGTCCAGGCTAACTTTGCAAAGCAACTAACAGTCAGTTGGTTGCGAAAAGTATGGACTAAAGGATTGATGCAACATTCAAGTATTAAATCACAAACATCATTGAACCCAAATCTAATCTAAACATTAACCTTCTCAAAGCAATTTTAAAGATGGAATAACAAGAACCATGCAAAACAAAGAAACAAATATGGCACCAAATCATAATGTCACTTGTATTCAAATTCTTCACTATAGCAACAATTCTCCCTTGAGGACTAATAATTCTCTGTGTATCCTGATCATAGTGCCTAGCGACTCAAGGACTAGCTCATAACATTGCACTATAGAAGGGAAACCAGCTACATGGGACAAGCCTGATTCCATCATTCTTCTAGTCACCAAGGGAGAATTCTCAACCGCCATTCTTTCTTTAAATCCTTCGTAATCCCTTGATCCAACGTTAGTGTTAGTCATCTCTTACCAGACATAAGTTATTTTTCTATCAGGAATCTTGCTCTTAACATCCATTTTAATCCTTTCTGCCTCAGACATAGAGGATCCCTCCACTATCTTGCTAGATTCAGCCTGCATCCATCAAGAAAATTACAATAAAAACCATAGGAAACCGTTAATCCATCAATACATCATTAGAATGCATCTCCTGCAACCAAAGTGCCATTAAATCTCATATGAAATGATCACACAAATTTTGGGTTTCGGGGCCATCCGTGGAATCTGAGCCAGAGAGGAATTTCAAGAAATTCCTAACCGATCAGATTCTAATGAAATAACCAAGAAACACCTACTTAACTATCAAATCTAATCATAATCAATCAATAAGTCACATGAAATAATCAATAAATGCATCATAAACCATAAACAAATCCAATTATCTCTCATTCTGTTACATTCCATCAAAGTTTGGAAAAATCCGTCCAAGGAGAATTTCTGCGAAGAACGGGCCAGAGAAGGGACTTTGGAAGATCAGGGAGACATTGGATTTCGGGGAAATCCGAACCCGGTTGAAATCCATGGATAAGGCGAGGTTCTGAACCAACTAGTGTAAAAGCATATCTCTCGGCTAGATAAAGTTTATTCAGAATAAGGTCACACCGAGGGGGGGCATGTCTTGCCAACCGTTGATGAGGAAATCATGTCAATGAGAGATCTTCTTTGAGGTGAAGTCATGGTGAACCATTTCGGTCTCACTGACAATTGGGGTCCAGTGAATACTTCGGTCAGACAAGATTTTTCAATATGAGGTTTTGGCGAAGTTGAGGTGTCTTGCCGACCGGCGATAAGCACATTGATATGACCAACGGGTAGTCGAGGTAAGGTCTTGGTGAATTTCTTTGGTCTCACCGACTAGCGATATAACATAAGAGACCTTCAGTGTGAGAAAAAAATTGTCACAGTGAACACATGGACTTAGGAGGGCTTTCGGTGAAACATTTTGAGTTCGGCCAAAGGTCCCAGCGACTATGTAATGTTTCGCCGATGTAGAGTTCTATCGGTCTAACCTCTAGCCGACAATATGTGGTCTTCCCAAAAAAGATCCAGCTTGCTAAGAAAAGAAGGCTCGCTATGAAGTCTTGGCGACCGTTAGGAGTCTCACCAAAAGCGAAGGCCTCGGCAAGAGCAGGATATGTTCGGTGAAAGGTCTCGCCAAAAGGGGAAGGTCTCAAAGAATAGAAAGGAAATCGATACATTAAAAGGAGCCTTATTATGAGCTTCATGATGAGGGTTTATCTCATTAATGTAAAGACTTTTGGTGCAAAAATCATAGTGTCCCCGATCAAATAAAACCCACAGCATCTTCTATGGAGACCTTGTGGATGAAAGATGTGACATCTCCCCGACTTTGAAGGGTCACAGCGAAGGGAATCTGGAAGGGATGGATTACCTCGCGGGGACAAAAAATCCCGCACTATGACTCAAAGTCACGACTTAACCCAAACACCGAACTAATCATGAATTTCCAACCTTCAAAATCAAAGCAAGTCAGGGATGGGCCCCATAAGGTTTTCTCTAGGTTTTAAGCCTACTCAAGAGCATACTCAAGACAAAAGACGTTGCCCTAGGTTAAAATCCCATGTGTCTGCCATTAAAGCATAGGCGAGCTTACAACTACAGTAATTCAAATGCCGACACCATGTTAGGGGAAAAAGACATCATGATTCTCAAGTTCACTAAAATGCAAATAGGCCAACAAACTCTGAAATCGCTTGAGGGATCATAAATTAATCAATCGCTACGTAACCCTAGTCCTGAAGCATCCAAACATTTGGGAATTCAAGTCCCAGAAGCTCTTATAACATCAATGCGCTATCCCAAATCATCAATTCAAAGCAAGGCAACCAAACACATACCATTACAAAAGTGGCAATCAACCCCAAAATCAGCAAATGCAAAGAGAATGGTATCCACAAAGAATAAGGTACGAACGCGCAAGAAAACACCACCAAATCGATCAATTCAAACCCAGATGCCTCAAAACGAAGTCAATAAGTCACAGGAAAGCATTTCTTAGCTCAATGAGGGAAAATAAGAAGCAAGATGGCATAAAAGACCTCAGGATCAAATTAAATACATCCTTCAGAACACGCACGGAGCCATTAATGCAGTCGATAAGAC
>VDFB02076026.1:0-23371 GCA_007258455.2 Sequoia sempervirens
TTCTCTGCTTCAGTTATATTGTTGTGAAAAAAAGACCTGGCAGCTTTGTATTCATTATAGGGAACTCAAACTCCCTTCCCAAATTCCCAATACAGTCACATTGAGTTGCCTATTTTTCCAAATTGGATTTTAGATCAGGGCACCATCAGATCTGTATAAGATAGGTCATTCCAAAAACTGTTTTTCAAACTCATGACATTCATGATCCCCAGTTTAATAGATGCACCTGCTACATTCCAGAGCCTGATGAACAATATCTTTTTAACCATATTTGAGGAGTTTTATGCATGTTTTCTTTAATGATATTCTTGTTTATAGTCCTACTTGGGAAGGATATCTGCATCATTAAAGTATAGTTCTCACTCTCTTAATTCATCATGAACTTTTCAACTGTGCTTTTACTAAGTTGGAGATTGAATGTTTGGGGTGTATTAAATTTCAAGATCGTTACTATCATCGATTGGCCCATCCCTCATTTGATTATGGATCTTCACAGCTTCTTGGGACTCATTGGCTATCATTGTAGTCTGGAGGTTTGTTAGAGACTATGCCAAAATTGCAGCTCAAAAATAATTCTTTTGCTTGGGCAGAAGAAGCTATTGCAACATTTGAGGCCTTGAAGACTGTTGACTACCATCCCTGTTTTAGCTACACCAGATTTTTGCAAATCCATCATCATTGAATGTGTAATTGGTGCTGCCTTATTGCAAAATGGAAGACACGTTGCTTTTGAAAGTAAAGAACTCTGTCCTGAGAATCTTGCCAAATCTACATAGGAAATGGAGACATCAGCTATTCTCCATGCTATAAAAAAGTTGCATCAATATTTGTTGGGTCATCACTTTAAGGTCAAAACAGATCATTCCAGAATTACATACTTCCTGGAACAATGAGTATCTTCAGGAGAACAACATAAATGCGCTGCAAAAATGTAGGGAATTGATTTAGATATTAGCTATGATCGGAGCAAGGATAATGTTGTGGCTGGTGCACTATGAAGGCAACATGAAGACTCTTCTCACTTCTCTGTTGGTTATCCTCTTCCAACTTGGATTACACTGGCACAATTTGAATGGTATGATGGTCCATCCAACTTATTAATTGACAGCTACAGTTTGATCCTACTTACAACTGTACTATTCATGGTCTAATGACATTCTTTGCTATCAGAATCACATTTCATCGGTTAGGATGTTATTCTCCAAGAACTTTACTCATCTCGTTCATCAGGACACTTTGGGTTTCTTTAGACATTACAAAATAATACTCTTTTCTTTTGGCAAGTGATTAAGAGTGATGTTCATCCCTTCATAGTTCATTGTGATATTTTTGAAAGAGTTAAGGAGAGATTGTTGCTTCATCAGGATTGCTTCAGCTGTTGTCTATTCCAAGCCAATGTTGGGAGGAAATTTCCATGGACTTCGTCACATGCTTTCTTGAAGGTAAAGATACTATTCTTGTAGTGGTGGATTGTCTCCCAAAGCCACTAATTTCTCCCCCATTGCATCTTCTCTTAAAGCGCATTCGATTGCTGAAATCTTTTCAAGACATATTTATAACTTCACAGCTGTCATGAGATCATTGTTCCTAATAGGGATCTTGTGTTTAACAATAATTTTTGGAAGCAATTCTTCAAGTTGCAGGGCACTCGAATTTGCATCAGTTCTGCATATTATCCACAAACAGATGGTCAAACTAAAGTTATTAATAAGTGTCTCAAGAGCTATCTTTGATGCTTTGCAGATGATAAAACATCTTAGTGGGTTAAATGAATTCCCTTAGCAGGGTAGCGTATAATACCACATTTCACACTTAAGCTAAGGTGACCTCCTTTGATGCTTCATATGCATATCCTCTTCCAAGCACTGATACCTATCTTCTAGATTCTCCTAAGAAGAGAAATTCATAATTTATTTCAACACAGTCAAGATGTTTTAGAGCTCCTTAAACACAACCTCCACTTGGCTCAAAACAATAAGAAGCGGCAAGCTGATATAAAATGCATAGGATGCTGATTTGAAAGAGGAGATTGGGTGTATCTTTGCCTATACCCTTGTAAGCAGTCTTTACTAATGTACAAAGGACACTATGAATTTGCCTTGAAACTTTAAGGTCTCTATAAGATCCTTAAGAAGATTGGTAATGTAGCATATGCTTTTGAACTTATTTCTTGATCCAGAATCTATAATGTATTTTGTATTTTGTGATTGGAGAAGTTTATAGGCCAGCATATTCTATCCAGACAGAATTACCTGAACTTAATGAGGGTAAGCTCATACTTGAATCAAAATCCATTTTGGACACGTGTCTTTGCCAGTTCTGTCATTGTACACTACACAGTACTTTATTAAATGGAAGCTGCTTCTTGTTGAAAGAGAATGATGCATTTCATCAACGTTAAGCAACTTTCAAGCCTTGAGAACAAGGCTTTTTTTGACTATCTGGGGCATGTCATATACCTTGATCTGTAATTTCTCAAATTCAAAGTGTAGAAATTACTAGAACACAAAGCAAATCTACTGTTCTACTTGCTTGTACAAATGACAGTACTAGATGAATGAGTTTTGCTAAAAAATGAATAATCAAATGCTGAGAATGAGAAGAACAAATTGTTGATCACCAAGAACAAATTGGAAGAGTAGACAACTGGAAATTGCTCCTATGATCACTATCAAGCTCCAAACAACCACAATCAGCCAAGTTTCACCTAATGTTGAGCACTGCAATGCTCATACAAGCCTCCCATGATGCAATTTGACCGTCTTGTGCCTTAAATAGATGCTGAAGCATTCTCCTTGTGCACTAGAAGGATCCATGATTGGAATTGGAAGTGGAAGAGTTAAATACAGTTTGCTCCAAATTTGCATTTCATCAATTGGGATGATCTAATCAACCCTTTCCATTCCATTCATGACCCATCCATTTCTATTCCATTCATCAGATTCCATTCATGACAATTGATGAAATTGGAATATGATAGGATGAGATTGGAGAATTTGGTTAACTTGATCTTGATTCATTTTAGAGCTTTCTTCTTTATGCTTTGGATTGTGTTCTTGGAATAGATATGGTTTCAATAATGGGATATGAATAAGGGAAGACTCTTGGATAGCCTCAAAATATTGGCATGTTGGTAATGGATTTTGAGTAGGCATGATAGGTGATAGGATGCATGATGGTGCTTGAACTGGGATTTCTTGATTAGAGATTGGACTCATATCAAATTTTGGATTAGCATGGAGTGCATGATTATCTATCATGGAAAGCCCTCAGAGAAAATCCTGAGAAGTGTCATTATTGAGTGAGTTGTTTGTTGGGGATGGTGTGGATCAATGTTGCAAAGGTTTCAGGGATGAGGTACTAGAAGAAGAGATTGAGGCTTCTTGTGGGCAAGCTTCTTCAATACAACCTATTATGGAGTCAAATGAGGTGGAGTTGTTATGGCTAGGGATGTTATTAATGCCATTATTTTGGGATTAGCCATTGCTAGACATAGATGAATGATTTTGATAATGCTTTGGAAATGTATCTTGATATATACCAAATTTCTCATTATGTGAGCTAGGGATATTGTTGACGTGATTATTTTTGGATGGATTTTTAGGATGATCTTCAATAGTGGCATTACCTTGGTCAATAATATTTTGTATGATATTTTTTAGTTGTATACAATTTGGTGTTATATGACCCTTTATCCTATGGTATTCACAGTAATCATTATTGTTGTACCATGAGGGTTTTAAATTGGGGTTTGTCATAGTGTCTAAACTTTGGAAGCTTGTTAACATTGGTTTGAATTAACTTGTTCAAGATTGATTCAATTGGCTCCCCTGAGTGTACTTACATCTAGTGGTGGTGTTGGGTCAAGTTTGCTGATTGTTTGGTGGGGGTTGTATGTTTTGTACAAACTTTGCATCGATGACACCATCGTTGGTAACATTCTTGTTCTTAGCCCATAGGCAAGGTTTGTCATTAGAGTTTGATGTATTATCCTTGCTATCCTTATAGATTTTGACAAGTACCTTAGCAATAAGAGCGTTCTCAATGTTGATCCCTTTTTCTATGATTTTGTCAAAGGTGCTAGCACATTGTATCGTTGAGTGAGCCAATTTTGGTGTTAAGATTTTAGACAAAGATATCCACAAGCTGTTTTTAGGAATAGGGCATTTGCATTTGCTAGCCTTGCGTCTCCAACATTGTAAGATGAAGTGAATATTTCTCTTGGATTTTGTTTTGTGCTACATAAATTGGTCATGGTAACTTCATGTTCTATGTTGTATGAGAAATTACCGATAAAATTTTCAACAAGTTTGTGAAATGTTTTGATACCATGTGGTAAATGGGAGAACCATTCTATTGCTTGTCCTCCTAAACTTCTAGGAAAGAGGCACATTAAGTATGTGTCGTTGTATGCAACCTCTAGGCATGCTATCTAAAATTCTCATATATGTTCTCGTGGATCACCTCTTCCCTTGTATTTGTCAAACTTAGGTATTTCAAAGT
Source organism: Sequoia sempervirens (assembly GCA_007258455.2). Taxonomy (NCBI): domain Eukaryota; kingdom Viridiplantae; phylum Streptophyta; class Pinopsida; order Cupressales; family Cupressaceae; genus Sequoia; species Sequoia sempervirens. Next base: position 4,504 of record VDFB02076026.1, read on the forward strand.
TGTGAGGGAAGGGTATCATAGCTATATTTCTGTCAAATGGACATGGACAAATTTCTTCAAGAGTATAGCTTTTCTTCATTTGTCCCAATTGCATGTCGGTAATCTTTTGGTTCAAACTTTGAATTAGTAATGCCAAGTCATCGTTTGGGTTGTTTGGTGGTTGGTCAAATGGAGTGTACGTTTGATGTTGAGGAATGGATGAAGAATTGTATGATGAATTTTGGTTTTGTGGGATGTTTTGAGGGATGTTATATGAGTTGTATGGGATGTTTTGGTGTGGAGAATGCTTTGTTGTTGAGGTATGTTTGGTGTCTGAGGAATGTTGTATGATATATATGAGATGTTTTGATAATTGTGTTTGAGGGATGTTATATGAGTTGTATGGGATGTTTTGGTGTGGAGAATGCTTTGTTGTTGAGGTATGTTTGGTGTCTGAGGAATGTTGTATGATATATATGAGATGTTTTGATAATTGTGATACAAATTGTTGTCAAGGTATGCTTTGAGGGATATTATATGGATAGTTTTGAGTTTGAGTGACATGTTTGTGTTGGGATAGTGAATGGAATGGATTGAGTTTGTTGTTGTGGGATGAATTGTTGTTGGGGAATGCTTGTGTTTGTGGATATGTTAGATATGAAGGTTTGTGAAGAATGTGGGATATTGCAAGTTTTGGGTATGTTGAATGTGAAATCTTGTTTTGAAATGGTAAGTAATGGAATTTGTGAAATGGGAGGTTGATATGAATGCTTGAGATTATATGCGCTCCTTGTTATGTTGGGTGCTTGTGTAGAATATGGAATATTAGGATGCACATAAGATGTGGAGGCTTGGGCCGTGAAAGGATTGTTTGTGTAGTTTGTAATGTTTTGTGGTGATGAATGAGGAATGTATTTGGAAGATTTGGTATATGTGTGGTTGTTTGGTTGGATATGCATGACGATGAATGAAGAATGCGTGTGTTTGGTGGATATGGGATGTGTGAGATTGTTTGATTGGTCATGTTTAGGATTTTGTAAAGCAGATTTACGTATTGTTTGAAAAATGGTATCAAATCCATGTCATATGATGGTATAGTTGGTTGATTAAGTATGGTTGGCATTAAAGGTTGTGGTATAGCTTCGTTAATAGCTTGAACTATAGATATGTTCTCATGTGAGATAAGATTAGATAACATGACATGTGTGAGGGCTTGTTCCCTAAGTGTAGCAATGTTGAAATTCAAAGGTAACTTAGTACCACTTTGTGCAAGTCTAAGAAAGTATGTGTTGGGATCCAAAGTAATGAGGGAATCAAGTGCTCCAACTAAGGAGGGATATTATTACATTTCTAAAAGTTTATCTTCAATAAATTCCTTAGATTCCACCAATCCATTTGTGATGTCTTCTATGATGATTGGTGGATATTGAGGTTGCTTTTGTGGTTGTGGAGTTTGGAATTCACGAGGATCAAATAAATGACTAGGCATTCCAAAATCTGATTTGGTAATACCTATAGGTGCCATGACATTTGAACTACTAGGATTAGACTTCATGATTTTCCTTTTTGTGACCTTGCAATAGGCATAAAATTGTGACGACCTTGTGGAATATGGATGTAAGTGAAGGTTGGTGATGTGATATGGATGTGTGTTGTTTCAAAATGGACTACGAGAGACACAGGTAGATTTAGACAAAAAGCGATGTTGATGTTGTTTGATTGATGGTATATTTGAAAACCTCTAAAAGTCAAAGTTAACCTAGATCTCCATTTTGATAAGTGCTAATGATGGTTTTCACTTGTACTGGACTAATGAGTCCAAGCAAAAGGATGATGGTGAGTTCACAAACTTAAAAGTAGACTAGACCACTTAGCTTGTTTGCTCATAGATATTGAAGCTAATCCAACTATCTACTTGAAAAGGTCGACTTCCAAGCAAACACTAAACTAGGAGATAAGATGGGTGATCTAAATGGGGTTATGGCTGATATTGGTTGCTGGTGGATTGACATTTTCTATTAATGATGATGGTGCTATTTGTCCAAAGCTAAAGATAAGTAACCCTAAAAGTCCAAGATGAAAAGGGTATGAAACATATGTGAAAGTTGGTTTGCTGTGTGAATGATACATGTTGGTTGCAAGTTTGTTGTACTAAGTATGTTGGTTTTCTCAAGAAATTTGGAAACTGAAAATTTGAGGATTTTGGAAAATTATTTTGGAAGTCAAGTTCGTTGATCTAAATTTCGAAGACATCACTATGGGTATCAATTGTGTCAGCGTAGATATCAAATGTGACTAACTAGGATCAAAGGCTTCATTGTATATCAAGGGCGAAGTATTTCAAAGGTGTCACTGCATTATCAAGAGAATCACTATGGTTTTCAAAGGCGTTAAACTAAAATCAGATGCATCACTGTGCGAAAGACTATGTTTCAAATTGACAAAACTTAGTTTAAATTAGATGTGTCAAAATAGGTCAAAAGCATCAATTTGCAGATCAGATGCACCCTTGTGCATATTGAGTGCATCAAAGGATAATCATAAGCGTTGAATGATAATTAGATGCAACATTGTAACAATAGATGTGTTATAACTTATAGTAATAGTTAGATGCACAATTCTGAGACTGTACTTAAATTTTTGCTAGGGTTTGATTGATTTTGACATGTTTTGATTGGCAAGAGATAACAAACAATAGGGAATAATAGAAAATTGACTCCAAGGTATGGTATGATTGGTATTCATGGGTCTTCATGATAAAAAGATGCTAAGAAGTACAACCTAGCTAGTATTAAAGGTGTGTCACACTAGTATGGGCCCAATCCAGAATACAATAGGTTTGTGTTGATGCACTCCCCTCTCTCAAGAGGGAATAACTAGGTCTCTGGTGATACAAGGTTTCACTCTCCTCCTTCCCTTGTAGGTTTTTACACCAAAGAAATTCCATCTCTTCTCAAGATGGTTCATAATGAGTAACTTTAGGCATAATATTGTACCTTGCACCACACTAGATTAATGACCGCCAATCTTATGTCTCTAAATAACAATGGTTTGTAGTGGTTCTGAAAATAGTGATCCCATCTAAAAGTGCTCGAGACGAGGGGGGTCTCCCCTCTTCTCCTCACCAAACAAGTCTTGGTGGATTGAGGGTCTTGTGACTTGGCTTGAACAATGTTGGCCGCACCTAGAGGTACAACTTTTTCTCTCCCCCTTTTATATACCTTGCTAATAAACATGGTTGAGGTTGCCCTTGGAGTGATGGAATCTCTAAACATGCCTCCTACTACATTAAAAAGAAGATACTAGTGCTTTTGATTCTCAAGCTCACACGAAGCACAAGAGAAGAGCATACTTTGCTAGTACTCCTTGGGTGTACATAACATGTGTAAACTAAAAGTGCTTTTGATCTCCAGGCTCGCATGAAGTCCAAGGAGAGAGCATACACACTAGAAGTTTACCAAACGTGCCATAAAATTCATTAATTGGAGCGCAAATGAAGTATGAACTATGTTAGAAATCAAAGAAATTGAAAATTTTCCTTGCATCGGATTTGTCAGTAGTTTGCTTTTAACTAGTCTTATCCCAATGTTTGTGAATGCTGCAAAGATTTGTTAGTTCCAAAATTTGAGCAAAAGTTAGGGTTAGAAGAAATTCACTAAATTGAATCAAATGTGTCGCTATAAAAATCAAATGCGTCATTGTGAATTTCAAACGTGTCATTTTACCTTTATATGCATTGAGTTACCACAAATGAGTCGTGGGAATTATCAAAAGTATATCTATTATTTTCAAAGGTGTCGTAATATCAAAAGTATCAAAATACATCAAGTGCGTCGAGTTAGCTTCAAAAACATCATTTTAGGTTGCAAAGGAGTCAACATACTATCATAAGTGTTGATTTGCATGTCAAATGCGTCAAATTGATGTCAAAAGCACTGTGTTGGGTTCAATTGTGTCATTGTAACCTATAACCTGAAAATCTCCAAGAAACTCAATTGAACATTAAAAAATAGGGACATGGGTCACACTGGGTGCAGAAGAATATTAATAGGAACAAATCAAATGGAACGACCAAATGGAATTCAATAATAAATAAGAAATCAAATCAATAGAAAACCCTAAATCTAATGACCGAATTAGATCTATTATCAATGAAGCTTGTGCACTAATCAAATGAAAGTAATAAAAGATAACGTAAATCAAATCAATCTAACCTACTTTACCTCACCCGAAAATGCCTAGCCCTTCTCCATTGTCAAATTGTAAGAATTATTCTTTTTAAGTATGTATCTGGATTGCTCATAAACTTAGCATAATCTTCTTGTGCAAAAGCAAGTTGAATTGAGTAGAGTTTAGTTGCTGATTTGAGGAGCAATTGAATGATCAAAGGATGTTTGATTTATAGGTTTTCATGACATGAGATCAACGGTGTGAGATGTGAGATGAGATTGACAACTAAGGATTGATGAGATATCAGGATAATCATGCATGAACTTGCATGGAAAGATGAAGTAAAGCAAAGTTTAGTTCACTCACTATTTTTAGGAATGATCAGTAAATTTAGCCTGATCTCTAAATTTAGGGTTTGGAAGAATAAAGATAAGACATGCTATTATTAGGAAATAAATAAAACAAATAATTTATTTATTTTTAAAGAAATGTGCAAACTAAATTGTTTATTTATTTAATTTTGGAGGAATAATTAGCTAATTAAATAATTAAGCTATTATTTAATTATGAGATGAGATAGAATGCATGATTTAATTAAATAATTAAATTACTTAACTATGTGGATAAGAGGATAATTAAAGATTTAATTAAATAGTTAAGAATTATTTAATTATGAGGATGAAAGAATAATTAAGAATTAATTAAATGGATGCGGGAATCTTCTTTTTTAATTAAAGTGGATGAGGGAAAATAATTTTATTAATTAAATATTTAAAAATTATTTAATTAAAGGTGATGGAGGGAAAATGATGAAATAATTAAATTATTTAATTAATTATTGAATAGCTCAGCTTGTGAATTTATGTGAACTATCTACGAATTGATGCAAATTACAAATCAAACATCGAGAATTACTGTGAATTGCAAACTTATGTATGCGAATAGGGAATCACATTCAACCCTCCGACTAACATTACACTTTTCTGACTGTGAAGAAGAGATAAAAGACACTGTGTTTTTTATTGGAAAAAAAAGGTCAAACAGTAGCGATTGCCACGAAAGAAGAATTTGACAAAACAAATCCAACCATGAGGTCAAAGAAGAGAAAGGATGAAAGTAAAGAAATAACAAATCATAACCCAAAAAAAGAGCAGAATGAGTCATCCCAGAAGTTGCAAGTCAATGAAATTGCAAAAAATGCTAAGCTTCAATCCATCAATCTGACAAAAGAAGTCAAAGAAGATAATAGGGTTACTAGAAAATTTTGCAGTAATCTTCAGATTTTACCGGCCCTAAATACGAAAGGAGTAAAATCAGGGGTTGGGTCAAAGAAGCATGGAAAACCTAGGATATTATCATTTTTTACCTAAGGGATTCTTTGTTGCTATCTTTGTATTCGAAGAAGAAAGAGACAAGGTATTACAAGGAGGGTTATGGGAATTAGAAGGACATCCATTGTGCATGGAGAAATGACATAAAAAATTCAATCCTTTCAAACTACATCCATATGAGCACTCCATTTGGCTACGCCTTTACAATCTACCATTGGAATATTGGTTGGAAGATTGCCTAGAGAAGATTAGATGCTCCCTGGGAACATTAATGGAAATAGATGCAAAAATTTTGGAGGAAAATTCATACTTATATGCTAGATTATAAATTGCAGCAATCAGACTAGTCCCAAAGGAAATTCTGCTATGTGTGGGAGGTGAGAAATGGTTACAATCCGTGGAGATAGAAGATAAGAACTTCTCCCTGAAATGTCGCAACAAAAGTCATAGGGAAAAAGATTGCAGCAAAATCCTTTCTGCTAAAAACTTTGAGAAGAAATAAGTGACAAAATTAGTATGGAAACCAAAAGTAACATAAAGGTCTCAAGATCAAACTACTGAAGGAGGATCTAAAAGCATATTACTAGAGTAGGCTGGGCATGAAACTAGAAGAAATGAAAAGAAATCTGTTAATATAAATAAGGATATTATGATAAATAAAGGAATTACTTTGAAAGAATTCAGCATAAAACCACAACCAAAAGAGATCTCAAAGACATAAATGATAGTACCAGAGAAAACATATGACAACCTAGAAAAGTGCTTGAATCCTGAAAAAGAAGAATCAAACTTTGAAGATCTAGTAGCAAAAGAAGATTTATTAGAGACAAATGAGTTAGGGATTATAGACTCTAGATGCATTAGCCAAACTACGACTAGAGCAATGGGAAAAGTAAAGAAAGGTAAGGGTAGAAAAACAAATAAGCAAAAAAGGGAGGAAGAAGCAATGAAAAAAGGTTTGAAAAGTATCTTGAATTTCTTGATATCCAATGGAGCTAATGCTTGCCTTGGACAACAATGAAGATCTCCTTGTGGAATGTTAGGGGTTTAAATGCCCTTGACAAAAGATGCTTTTCCAAGTGTCATTTAGAGAGAATTTCTGTAGATTAGTGATGCTACAAGAAACTAAACTTAATCAGGTAGAGGCTGAGAAGTTTTTGAAGTATTGTAGAAATTGGTTAGGTTTTTTTCATGAAGCCAATGGTTTGGCAGGAGGCTTAGCAATTTTATGGAGGAACGCTAATATTACAGTTAGATTAATCTAGTCACATGATAACTGGATGGAAACTAGGGTTACAGACCTTACCTCTAATTTGGAATTCGCTATATTCAATGTATATGGCCCAATTAAAACTGAGGCCAAAAGGGAGACATGGAAAGCAATCAACACTAGAATTAGGTTGCTAGGAGACTTACACTATATAATGGGAGGTGACTTCAATGCTATTATCTACTTATCTGAGAAAAGCGGTGGACTCAAAAAAGTAAACAAGAACACATAAGACTTCAAAGAATTTGTGGAAGAAATCAGAGCCATAGATTTCCAGGAATCCAATGGTATCTACACATGGACCAATCATAGGTCAGGGTTCACAAATATAACAGAGAGATTGGCCATATTTCTTATAGTAGAAAAATGGTTGGAAGATGCAGTGATGATAGATGCAAAGATCCTCCTAATTTCAATATTTGACCATTTTCCAATTATGATTGAATTAAAATTAGGACTAAAACCGAAAATGACCTATTTCAAGTTTGAGAACATGTGGTGGAGGGAAGAAAGCTTGGTACCTTCAATATAAGCATGGTGAGAAGAATGTGATGTTGTAATAAACAACCCTGATATTTTTTTTTTGATTTTTCCCCGAGATTTCTGCTTGTTGTTTGTGAGTTTATGAGATGTTTTTTGCAATGCTTTCATAGGTTTTCACATATGCATTTGGTATTTCATTGAAGTAAATGAATAGAAATATAAATAAAGTGAAATATGCTTGAAAGAGATCACTTTTAGAATGCTATAACAATCAAATTTTGAGCATCAAAGTTACAATCAAATCAAACAATGTTTTCAAACTCAAATTGTGTGATTTCAAACTTGTAAGGAGTGACTAACAACAACAAATGATTTCGTAGATAGCTACGCCAAACACCAAGACTCCAACCAACATTTCTAGGCTTGAAATCGTCCCCAAACTAGCTAACAAGTCTCTCACAGAAAATTGGCATTTCCAACAACCCATAAACCTGTACTCAACCAACACAAGGTCGTACCACCTAGGGAGGTCGACCTTCTCAAAAAATTCATTCCTTCACTAAAAAATTCGGCCCAATGCTTGTTGGAGTTTCCCTTGCAAGGCTCAACCAAAGATCACATACCCATTTCAAAATATTTCTTCATTTATGAATTATGAGCAAAAACATGGTTCTCAGGTTCAAAAAGAAAACACTAGAAATTGTAAATAAAACTCACACAAATTGTAGAAAATGACACCAAACCAAAACCCAAAAATCTCACACCAAAAACTAACTGAAATCCAATAAAAAATATTAATAAATCTTCATCCTTGAAGCATAGTTGTGATCCCTGTATGAAATCACCCAACACCAGCCTGAGCAAGGTCTTTCACTATTGAGACTAGTCTTAGAATCTGAGGGTTTTCGTCCTCAATCCCGTCCTGCAACCCTTGGTTTCAAACCAACAACATATCCATGTATTCTCAAACTCAACATAAGCAAAATGAGTCTCCAAAATGATTTTTTATCAAAAGCCTCAAGTTAGGGCGACCAACAACCCTAAAATCAATGCCATCCTCAAAGAGCTTTTGATTTAAATTTATTTTTTAATACTTTGCCTCATAACTTGGGCGCCTAAGGAGAAATACTATAATATGACATTTAAAAACAACTTTAAGTTGTTAAGCTAGGCATCCAAGGTCACTTTATAAAGTGTCCCCCTTATGTCCCATTTAATTAAAAAATTATAAAGTCACTTTAAATAAGCACACATTTCAAGGCCTTAATCAAATATTTTAATGATTTCCTCAAAGTAACTTTACCAACTAAATATGCTGCACTGACAAGTCTGACTTGGTCCAGTGTTCCAAAAATAGACTTACTATTTTTAGTAAGTGCTAAAAATAGTAAGTCACATTCCAAAGGCTCAAACTAGAGAGAAAATGATATCACACCAAGACTCACTGTTGAAAATGAGCATCAAACTGGCCCTGCTAAAAATAGAAAGTCTCTCAGAAAACAACAAACCCAACATCCAAATTGGAACTGAGTCCCTTAACTAAACCACCTAGCCAACAAGAACTTAGGAATTGGATAGAGGTGATGTCCACTACATAGAGGCTAGGAGGGGACATTACAATTCGCCCTCCCCAAAGATTGCTTTCCCTCAAACAATCATAACGCTGGATGCTATAGTATCTGCTCACTTTCCCATGTAGCATCCTCAACTGGTAGGTCCCGCCACTTCACCAAGTACTTGGTGATCACTCTCCTCGTAACGACCGTCTCTCTAAAGTCAGTAACTGCCTCTAGTATAAGCTCCAATCTCTCCTCCTCATCCAATGGGGGTAATACTATTAAAGGTACCACATTATGTTCAAGTGCCTTCTTAAGGCATGATACATGAAACAAATTATGCACTCTACTATCCTCAGGTAACTCCATCTCATAAGCAACTTCGCCAACCCTCCTGGTGACTCTATATGGGCCATAAAACCAAGGTTTCAACTTCTCTGCTCCACTCTTTTTGAGAGTGGACTACTTGTATGGATGAAGTCTAACATAAACCATGTCACCCACCTCAAATTCCCTCTCTATCTGATTCTGGTCAACGTACATCTTTTGTTGATTCTATGCTTGCTAAATGTTTTTTCTCAAGGATCTCATGATGTTCTAACTCTCCTGCAAGAAATCCTTGGCCCTGGGCACTCTACAATTACCAAATAATAAATCAATGAAGCTTGGAGCCTCATACCCATACAAAGCCATGAATGGTGACATCTTGATGGACATATGGTAAGTAGTGTTGGAGCATAACTCCCCTAGATGCAGCCATCTAACCCAAGCCTTCTGCTGCCCTGGAATGTAATTCCTCAAGTAACCTTCCACCCATTTGTTAACAATTTCAGTTTGTCCATTTGTTTGGGGGTGGTAGCTAGTGTTGGGAGTCAACTCTGTACCACAAAGTTTGAACAATTCCTACCAAAACAAACTCATGAATTTGTTGTCCCTGTCACTTATGATATTTCTAGGTGCCCCATGAAGCCTAAATACCTCCTTGAAGAATAAATCTGCCACCTGTAACGCTGAAAACCCGACTGATATAGCAAAGAAATGGGAAAATTTAGTCAACCTGTCCACTACCACATAAATTCAATCCTTCACTTGCACCTTGGGAAATTTTGTGATGAAATCCATAGATATTTCCCACTTTTGACTAGGAATGGGAAATCGTTGCAGCAGACCAACAAGAAATGTGTACTCATTTTTATTCTATTGACACACCTGACACTCACGAAAATACTTGGTATGTCATCTTTCATCCCCTTCCATGAAAACCTCTCACGGATCTTCCTGTATGTCTTGTAGAAACCAGGGTGACCAGCCAATGGAGTGTCATGAAATGCTTTCAAAATATGCTCCTTAAACTTAGTTTCAGCCACAATAAGTATTCTTTCTTTATAGAAAATTAACCCATCCTTAACACTATGATTTTCATCATTCAAAGTACCATCTAGTATACTGTTAGTGAATGAGTTTTTGCATAATCTACTTGTATTTCCTCTTTCCAATCTACTGCTAACTTAGAAATAATTCATAAGTGTGGCCTCATAGAAAGAGCATCAACAACTACATTGCGTTTCCCCTTTACATACTCAATATCAAAGTCAAAGGCTTGAAGTTTGCTTATCCATTTCTGCTGTCTTTAACTTAAATCCTTCTGATTTAAAAATTATTTGAGGTTGTTATGATCCGTCTTCACTACAAATTTTCTCCCAATAAGGTACTTTCTTGAAATATGCTAACCAATTTTTTCGATAAATTAACACAACATAACCAGCACTCAGCCAACTTGATTAGCATTAGCTCCAAATAGAAAACCAAACTTGAAATGAACTCACACCAAGAATGCACACTCAATCCCGATGAGGGATAGGTGTTGTCATATGGCGGAGGAGCTAAAGGAAATGGTGAAAACTCTCAACACATCAAGAATGCCACTCAAAGATCCCCTTGTAGAGGCGAGGGTGCTAACATATGGCGGAGTGTTAAATTAAGAAAGCTATAAGTGCAGTAAGAGCGGATAACCAAAACCATAGGCAGCTTCAAATAATTCATCCGGCGAACATCAAAAAAATTGTAGGATTCACCACTATGAAAGTGGTTACAAGAGTGTTACAATCAAATTATCCACACTAGCGGTAAACCATCCAAGGGTACTTATGTGAGAAGAAGAAGAATTAATTGCAACAATTAAACTGGAACAATACTACTGTTTATAGTTTTTACAAATAAGAAATAAGATGCAAATTACATATGAATTACAATAGTCTTCAAACATGAGTAATAGATGATCTCTTACAATTATTTAACTCACTAACTGCTGATAATGAATCAAAAATCAGAACTTCAAAGGTCTGATACAGAAAACAGTAAACTGGAAATGTCAATCTGCAACTATGAAAACCAATGAAATATTCATAACTCACTCATTTCACCTCCAAATCGAATGAGATCAAGTGCAATGGATTGCTATAAGGTAGGCGACCATGCTGAGATGAGAAAATAGCTTCAAAGAACTCTTGTGAATTTTACATGAATCCCAAAGCACTTCCAGAAAAGTACGACCCTCCTTGAAGGGGCGATTTCACTTTAAAAATCAGATTCTCATTCATAAAATCCAAAAATTGGCATGAAGGGATGCCCTTGATCAGCAATTAGAAATATGAAATGCCCAAAACCAATCTCAAACTGGAAATAAAGTTGTAAATTGAAATCACCTTCAACTATAGATGAAACAGCAAAACCAAAATTGATAAATCTTCAAAATTTCTTCACAATCGAGCTCAATCTACTAGTCCTAAAGGAAGTAGGCAGAATTCCAGCCGGCAGGCATGGAGCCCTGGTACCCAAGGCTGGAGGTGGCATCCAGGTTTGGGCTGGGCCTTGTGCTTGAATTGCTGGTGTCAGGAATGTAGGCCTTCTTCATTTGCTGAGGAGGCTGAGGGCTTAACAGAGGTCACTCAGGCTTGGTCGGTATGCTAAAGGCACTTCAAGCTACAAAGGCATTAAACTTGCAGAGACTCTGTGCTGTTCCTTTTCAGAAGGCATCACTTTATTTCAGGCACCTCTTGCTTAAAGTCCTTTGCTGCACATGTGGCAGAACATAAAACCACAGCTAACACATTATAAAAAGCCTTTAGAAGCCATACATGAATTGCAAATAATTACTCCAACTAGAAATGAAGAACTGAAAGCTCACAAACTTCATACTACCAAAATTAGAATTTACTATAAATAGTAAACTCACAGAAATGCCAAAGAACCTTAGAACTGGAAACCCTAATTTTTCCTCACACACGCCTACAGGCTTCCAGAATAGGCTGATGAGTATCAGAACAAATTACTGATGAGAAGGGGACATTACATGTCTATACTTAGCCAAGGAATGCATGATGGCTAACATTTCTTTATCATATATGGAATAATTTCTTTCATCTCCTCTTAATTTTTTTCTCTCAAATGCTATAGGGTACTTGTTTTGCATTAGGAAAGCCCCTATACCTTCTCTTGAAGCATCACACTCAATCTCAAATGGATTAGTAAAATTCATAATTGCTAAAGAAGGGCATGAGCTCATCAAAACCTTGAATTGGTTAAAGGCTCTTTGTGTTGATTCAGACCAAGAGAATGCCCCTTTCTTGGTCAAATCCATAAGTGGGCAACAACCTGTGAGAACCCTTTCACAAACCTCCTATAGAAACCACGTAGCCAAAATAACCCCTTAAGCTATGATAAATTTGTAGGTGGTGGCCAGTCTTGTATTGCCTTAATTTTTTTGGGCCTACACACACACCATTTGCACTCATGATATGCCCCAAATAAAGTAACTCATTCATGCCAAATTCACACTTAGATTCCTTTGCAAGCAATGACTCCCTCTCAAATGCTATAGGGTGCTTGTTTTGCATTAGGATAGCCCCTATACCTTATCTTGAAGCATCACACTCAATCTCAAATGGCTCAGCAAAATTCAAAATTGCTAAAACAAGGCATGAGCTCATCAAAACCTTGAACTGGTTAAAGGCTCTCTGTACTGATTCAGACCAAGAGAATGCCTCTTTCTTGGTCAAATCTATAAGTGGGGCAACAACTTGTGAGAACTCTTTCACAAACCTCCTGTAGAAACCGCATAGCCAAAAGAACCCCTTAAGCTATGATAAATTTGTAGGTGGTGGCCAGTCTTGTATTGCCTTAATTTTTTTGGGTCTACACGCACACCATTTGCACTAATGATATGCCCCAAATAAAGTAACTCATTCATGCCAAATTCACACTTAGATTCCTTTGCAAACAATGACTCCCTCTCAAGAATGCCAAGTACCTCATCTAAGTGTTTCAAATGCTCTTCCCAAGACTTACTAAAGATAAGAATGTCATCAAAGAATATCAAAACATACTTACGAAGATGCTTGCTGAAAACTCTATTCATACATGACTAAAAGGTGGCTGGTGCCTTCATTAAGCCAAAAGGAATGACTAGAAACTCAAAGTGCCCAAAGTGGCACTTGAAAGATGTCTTCTCCACATCCTCTTCCCTCACCCTAATCTGGTGATAACTTGATCTCAAGTCAATTTTGGAGAAGTAAACTGCCCCATGAAGCTCATCTATCAACTCATTAATCTGAGGAATGGGATACCTGTTCTTAATAGTCTTTTTGTTCAATTCCCTGTAGTCCACACACATGTGCATGGTCCCATCCTTCTTCACCAATACAATTGAAGAAGCAAATGTAATCTTACTCGGTCTTATGTGCCCCATCTCAATGAGCTCCTGAATGGCTTTCTCAATCTCATCCTTGTGCCTCTTAGGATGGTGGTAGGGAATAGTAATGACTGGTTTGGCTCCATCTTCCAACTCAATGACATGTTGAATACCTCTATTAAGTGGCCTCCCTAGAGGTATACTACCAAACACCTTGCTCCTCTTGGTAAGGAGCTCCTTTATATCCAGTGGATAGGTCCTTTTGAGCTCCTCAATAACTATAGGCATTACTATGCACTCTGCTGCCCACTCAATCTGATCATGTCTAAATTTTTTTTCCATGCGTTTGAAGGACACAACACGTGGTCCTCCATTAGACAAGCCTATCAATATGACATTCTTGCCACCTGATTTGAATTTTAACTCCATGGGATGAAAGTTGAGAGTAATCTCTCCCAATGAACATAGCCACTGAATCCCCAACACTGCATCTGTATCACCTATGCCCACCACATAAAAAACTTCTTTTATCTCATGGCTGCCCAACTGAACACTTAACTACGGAACTATCCTAGTACATTGAATAGTGAACCCATCATCCACCATAACTATAAAACCACCAACTTTTTGAGTTTGCAACCCTCTTCATGCTACTAGGCCCTCATCAATGAAGTTATGGGTAGCTCCTGTATCAATTAAAGCTACCATACACTACCCCTGAATCACACCCCTGATGCACATAGATTCATTCTTTTGGAAACTATGGAGCTAAGATAATGTTCCACTATTGTCCCCCACCTTTTCACCTTCTTCTGGAACTTTTTCCTCTTCACTTTCATTAGTACTAGCTTGTTGTTCTGAATTTTCTGCAACCTCATCATCATTTGGTTGGTATTCTATCAACAATGCTTTAGCCTTGGAAGCACATTTATGGCCTTGTGTGTATGGATCCTTGCATGTGAAACATAAACCCTTTCTTCTCAACTTATTAAGGGTCTCATTGTCAATCTTAGTATATTGTTTTTTGGGCTGCTTAAGCTCTTATGTGAAGATTTTCTTTTCCTTATCCTTCTTGGGTAGCAAACTCTTTAACTGAAATCTGCTCTTAAAAGTTGATGTTTCCATATCTCTAGCCTTTTTGATGGCTTCCTAAAGGCTCAAAGGGTTGAAATCTTTATCTAGCTCCTTAATGGATCAAAAATCCCATCAATGAACAATACTATAAGCCTCCTCTCAGATATATTAGTCATTAGCGCTGAAAGTTTTTGAAAATATGCAATGTATGAGTCTATAGAATCCCATTGTTTAAGTTGGGCTAACTCCTTAAAGTGCAGCTCATGGTATTTTTTATCAAATCTTTCAATTAACCTTTCGGTGAACGCCCTGTAAGAAGTGGTTTGTGCATGCCCCAAGGTTATCATTCCATTATACCACCACTCGCAATGCCGTCTAAGTGTATTGATGCATACTAGATGGATTCTACCTCTAGCATAGGATTCAATGTGAAGTAGGTATCAAGTTTTTGTACCCACGCCCTTGCTGCCATCTTGCTGGACCCATCAAAATAAGGAAGAGTAAGTTTTCCAACCTTCCTTCATAGCTCATTTTGCTGGTTCCTATTTCCCCTGTGGTTAGAGTGTCTCATCCTCAAGTCAATGTAGTCTTTAAGAGATATATCCATTTGGAAACCAACCCCTGCATCGAGCCAATCTTGCCTAACTAATCTTGCTGTTCCAACAAAGTAAGCTTAGGATTCATAGGTGCTTCTACTCTCGGTGGAAATTTTGGCATAAGAGGCCTTGCCAAAGCTCCCTGGTTACCAACTCCTTCCTGCCCTACCCTGTTTCCTTGACCCATTTGATCCATTCTTTGTATCAAATATGCTAACTTGTCATTAGTCTCTTGGACTTGTTGGGATGTCCTCATCTATCCCCTAACTAAGGTGTTAAGTAAGATTTCCATTTTTTTTGGAGGTTCCTCATTCCTCTCATTCCTCTCATTCTTATCATTTCTATCACCATCACCACCCCTATCTCCCATGTTTCCTATACTAGAAGACCCATTGGATGGAGTTTTTGTTTGCTGCTATTCTTCAAAAGATGACCAATGTTTCCAAAAAATTTCTTATTTTCTCCTACTCCTTTCTAAATACCTTCTTTCTCTATCACTCTAGCTCAAAAATTTAAACCCACTGGTTGGAAAGATTGTTCTAGCTCTAATACCATTGCAATCATGTAATTAATGTCAAGCTCCTCATCAATCAAATCATCCATCATTCAGTGTATGATTTCAGATTTGAAAGGAGTGACTAACAACAACAAATGATTTCCTGGATAGCTACACCAAACACCAAGACTCCAACCAACATGTCTAGGCTTGAACTCGTCCCTAAACTAGCTACCAAATCTCTCAATGTGATAAAGAATGGGCATTTCCAACAACCCACAAACTTGTACTCAACTAGCACAAGGCCGCACCATGTGGGGAGGTCAACCTTATCAAAAAATTCAATCCTTCACTAAAAAATTTGGTCCAATGCTTGTTGGAGTCGCCCTTGCAAGGCTCAACCAAAGATCCATACCCATTTCAAAATCTTTCTTCATTTTTGACTTATGAGCAAAAACATGGTTCTCAGGTTAAAAAAGAAAACACTAGAAACTGTAAATAAAACTCACCCAAATTGTAGAAAATCACACCACACCAAAACCCAACAATCTCACACCAAAAACTAACTAAAATCCACTCAAAATATTGATAAATCTTCATCCTTGAAGCACACTTGTGATCTCTATATGAAATCACCCAACACCAACCTGAGCAAGGTCTTTCACTACCAAGACTAATCTTAGAATCTGAGGGTTTTTGTCCTCAATCCCATCCTTCAATCCCTAGTTTCAAACCAACAACATATCCCTGTATTCTCAAATTCAACATAAGCAAAATGAGTCGCCAAAATGACTTTTTATCAAAAGCCTCAAGTTAAGGCGACCAACAACCCTAAAATCAACACCATCCTCAAAGAGCTTTTGATTTAAATTTATTTTTTAATTCTTTTCCTCATAACATGGGCACCCAAGGAGAAATATTATAATATGACATTTAAAAACAACTTTAAGTTGTTAAGCTAGGTGTCCAAGGTCACTTTATAAAGTGTCCCCCTTATATCCCCTTTAATTAAAAAATTATAAAGTCACTTTAAATAAGCACACATTTCAAGGCCTTAATCAAATATTTTAATGATTTCCTCAAAGTAACTTTACCAACTAAATATGTTGCACTGACAAGCCTGGCCTGGTCCAGTGTTCCAAAAATAGACTTTCTATTTTTAGTAAGTGCTAAAAATAGTAAGTCACATTCCAAAGGCTCAAACTGGAGAGAAATGGATAGCACACCAAGAATCATTGTTGACAGTTAGCATCAAACTGGTCCTACTAGAAATAGAAAGTCTCTTGACAAACAACAAACCCAACACTGAAACTGGAACTGAGTCCCTTAACTGAACCACCTAGCCAACATGAACTCAAGAATTGTCTAGAGGTGATGTCCATTGCACAGAGGCTAGGAGGGGACATTACAAATGCCAAAGGCACCCCCAACTATGTCTTCATGAAAAATATCCAATTCATAAAGGTAAAACTAAAGCACTGGAATAAGTCTATTTCCAATAACATCTTACAAGAAAAAGAGGAAGTTGAAAAGGAATTAGAAGAATTAAATAACAAAGTAATTAAATATGACATGTACCAAGAGGAATTTTCAAGAAGAGAAGCAACTTAAACATTATCATAAGGAGCTACTGGATCGAGAAGAAAACTATTGGAAAGAAAAAGCAAGAGAAGTGTGGCTAAGAGATGGTGACACTAACACCAAATAATTTCATGCCACTTCTAAAGAAACAAAAGATTTCAATAAAATTGATGAAATAAATAGAGAAGATGGAGATGTACTTAGAAATAAGTCTGAAATAGAAGAGGCAACAGTTGCTTTTTTTGAAAAAATACTGGGATCAGAATAGAAGGCTGAAGATTATAGGAATGAAGCAATACTAGATTGTATTCCAAAAATTATGACAAAAATAGACAATAATATGCTAAAAGAGCCAATATCAATAGAAGAAGTTTGAGCTACTACATTTCAACTTCATCCAGAAAAAGCACTTGGAGCAGATGGGTATTC
Organism: Sequoia sempervirens; assembly: GCA_007258455.2. NCBI lineage: Eukaryota > Viridiplantae > Streptophyta > Pinopsida > Cupressales > Cupressaceae > Sequoia > Sequoia sempervirens. The sequence goes on from VDFB02076026.1 coordinate 22,159, forward strand.
AACAATGTTTTACCAAAAATGCTGGTCTATTATAGGAAATTATGTTTGGAAAGTGGTTGAGGAATTTAGGAAGAAGAAAAAAATTGTGAAAGATATTAACAATACAATTATCTCCCTTATCCCAAAAAATAAAATATGCAAATCCTTTAATGAATATTAGCCAATCTTGTTATGCATTACAATATAGAAAATCATAACCAAAGTATTGGCCAATCGGTTAAAAAAGGTGTTAAAATCTATTATATCAGAGGAGCAGAGCGGATTTTTCCTAGGTAGGGAGACCATTGACAACATTATTGTTGCTAATGAAGTGGTGCATACAATGACAACAGATAGAATTCAAGGCATGACGAGTAATCTAGATATCAACAAGGCCTATGATAGAGTAAAGTGGGGTTTCCTAACTGAAGTTCTAAGAAGATTTGGTTTCAGTAAAGACTGGATTGAACTAATATACCAATGCATATCAACAACTAGATATTCAATCAATGTGAATGGCTCTATTTTTGGATTTTTCTTTGCCACCAATGGTTTGAGGCAAGGGGATCCCATCTCCCTGTTCTTATTTATCATTATGGCGGAAGTAATGGGGAGATTGATCAAATTAAAATAGGAAAACAACTTATGGAAAGAGATCAAAGTTACACAAGGTATCAATTCAATAACACACACAATTTGTTGATGGTACAATACTTTTTGGTGAAGCCAATGTAAGGGAAGTGGAAGCAATCAACGAGGTATTGGAAGATTACACCAAGATCTTAGGTCAACTAATAAATATAGGTAAATCCTTAATTATATTTTTCAACACAAAGAAGGTAATGCAGAAGAAGATAGCAAGTCTACTTGGATTCACAATCAAAGTAGTCCTAGCTAAACTTTTGGGTGTGCACCATTAATATCTAGGCCATGTCGCTCTTAGCATTGGGAATATATTTTAGTAAAGTGTAGAAATAAAGCAACAACATGGAAAAATAAATGGTTGAAATTGCTAGGAAAAATTCTAATGAAAAAATCGGTACTAGCAGCAGTACCAATTTATGTAATATCATGTTTCCAAATTACACAAAAAATCAAATCAAACTTGGAAAGTTTTATGATTTTTATTTTGTGGGAGGGAGCCAAATAAGAAAGAAAAATTCCCCTATTACATTGGGATAAGGCATGTTTAGCAAAAAAGGCAGGATGAGCCAAACGAGAAGAATGAAGGCAC